>ML777878.1:343505-374776 GCA_009831015.1 Picea engelmannii
TCATTCTCTGGTTGTGCCACGTGTCCCTGGGTGACGTGGTCTGTTGATGTGTGTTGGATCGACGGTCTAGATCACTTATTGATCTGACAGTGCCGATTCAGTCGAGATTTTGCATATCGCGAAATTGGGGTTTTCGTTGCATTGTGTTCTTTGCATTATGAAATCCCGATCCCCGAAACTCCGATGAGGCCTCTTGGCTACCACGCGTCCATACGAATGAACGGTCCAGATCCCTTCTTGATTTAACGGCTGCGATCAAATCGCGATTTCGGGGTTTTCGTTGTTATTGTTCACGAGACTCGTGAAACTCCGATTCCTGATTCTCCGATGAGCAAAATCAACGGTCCATATCTCAAGCTTGCTTTTAACGGTTGCGATCAAATCGCGAAATCACATATCGCGACTTCGGGGTTTTCGTTGTCGAGTGAACTTTGCATATAGAAATCCCGATCCCCGAATCTCCGATGGCTTATCTCCCTCGCAACTTCTGTCTGATCTGACGGCCCTCGTTCTTTCGGGAAATTTGAATGAGATCCTGTGGTTGTGGATCTCTGTCTTCCTTCTCTTCTACAAATTCCTGTATCTTGAGCTTTGCCTTTGCTGCGCGCGTTTTCTTCAACGTTGTTCCTCCTGAGCTTGCCATCAATGACAAGCATACACTACTTGGTAAACATTTGCCAACAATATTCAATTGTCCTGGTAAGTGCTAAGTAATGTAATAGACTGATTGTTTCGCACATGTCTTCGGTTGACTGATAACTGGTCATGCCTTGATCCAAAACTTCAACTTCATCATTTCTTTCTTCTGAGAAAGTCAATAGGTGCACTGAGTTAGGGCGCATCTGAATATCTTCTTCTTGAGCAAGATGCTCCATCACAATGTGCCGGATCTGAGAATTAGGGTTTCTGCAACTGCTACTGCTAGTAACCCTAGCTGCAGTTCTTTGGAAGTTGCTCCTGCTAGTAACTCTAGCGACAATTCCTCAATGAGCTCAATACCTAGCGGTTATGTTTCCTTCCAGCGTTTTAGGCTGACTGAAGGGGTGTGGGCCCATAAACTGTTAGAATATAGAGGATTGTGCTCATTTAACCATTGACGATACCCTCGTCACCCAACCACAGGCCGAAGCCACCCTCCAAGCACCTTGACATTGACCGAGAAGATAATCCTGGTAGAAATCAATAGCCAAGAGAGGCTAAATGCACCAAGCAAGAAAATAGAAACTAAACTGAACAGATGATCCCACCCAGAAGCTAGCGCACCACTTTCCCAGCTCTCCCAGAAAACTTGCGCACAAAACTGTTGCTGCCTGCAACTGCCTGTGCAGATTTAGCTCTCACTGCAACTGCTGAGATGTGAAATAATGAAACTGGCGCCCTGTATTTATAATGGACTGGCGAGTCTAACTAGGGCCAACTTCTCCTTCTAGGCGTCAATAAATTCAATTTAAATATATTTGTTCAACCGACAACTTGTCTAGGGTTTCCTTTAATTCTTTCCTTCCTTCCAGAGGATTCTAGTCTCGTCATAGGTCATAATAGAGGTTCATACCTCCTGAAGCTACCATAATATTAACACCACCAACCTCCTTGAAATGTTTAAACTTATTCACTAGAGTTGTCATGATGAGATCCATGTTGCAAGAGATATCTATGACTTTCTCTTGCAACCTCAAAAGTATCTCTTTTGTTGCATCCTGAGGATTGTTGTGACTAGACTCATCTGTCATTGCTAGGGTTCTACGATTTCCTTCTTAAGCCAATTCTAGGATCTTGAAACTTCCCACAAATACCCCAAAAAAATCCTTCTCCGATACCAATATGATCTATAAAATGCAGTGGATATTCCATTGGAACAATTTGTCCCAATGTATTTTATAATATTTTGGAATCTTTTATCATGGGGATTTTATTTATGTATATCTTAGATTTATGATCATTAGATTATTTTTCAAATTTGTGAAAATAACTTAATATGAAAATGAAAGAACAAGCAAAAGAACACACCATCAACACAAATGAGCACAAGATATATCTTTGGAAATCCAATATGGAAAAGATCCCAACTAGAATGTGAGGCCTATGCTTTGCTCTATTTTCTTCGGTTATGAAATGTAAATACAAAGAAAGAGGCACTCACTATGGAGTTGCCTTTAACACTGTGGCCTTAAGGGATACTCTGGAAGGTTCCAGACCCCAAATCTTAAAATGGGACCTGCAAGCCAATTCTTCCAATTTTTTAACACAAAAAGTACCAAGATAGATGAAAAATTATATAATGATCCATTTTGAACCACATTATATGAAACTAGAGCTTGATTATAGCTATAGAAGTTGTCTAAGAATGACACATCTTAGAAGTAGTTACCAGTTGTAAGATTTATTGCATGGAAGGCATAGGAAAATTGTTCTTTTTTGATCCTTTATTCACGTTTTTGATGTCAACATAGAGTCTTATCTTGCCACGCTTTGTTCTAGCTAGGACAAGATTTGTGATTCAAGAAGAATGGTGAACATGAAATATGATTTTTGCATCCCATAATTTCCTCATCTCTTTTTTGATTAATGCTTTAAGTGAAGGGTGGATGTTTTGAATCTTATACTGAAAGGGCTTTGTGTTAGGCTCAAGGGTATCATGTGTCGAAAAATATTGGTATCATAAACCTTTAAATCTCAGTGTTAGTGCAACAAGAAACAAGGGTAATAGTGTGAGGGTCCCTTTAAGTCCCAATTTTTTAACGTCATATTGTGATGAGGAAATAATCATTTTGATACAAGTATCTTTCTTGAAATTATATTATAAGTTGAACAAATTCTCTAGTGTAACCACATTTTTCAGGATCTTATTGGTATTCATGTTAAGCATCCTATCTTTGAAATCAAGGTTTTCTCAAGTTCTTCATCATTGATGATTGCATCCTGAAATGTGTCCTAATTGTTTAGAATGTATGTGATATGCTAATCCTTGTTGAAAAAATCTCATTTTCAATGTTATCCAAAATTGAAGACCTGGAAAAAAAGAAGTTCAAGAAATTTTTTATTAGTGAGAAAATCATCCAATGGAGTGAGACAATAAGTAGCATTAACTAAAGCATTGACCTCCACATGATTTGTGTGAGGAATGGGACTAAAATTAAAAGATTCAAATTTAGAAATCAATTCATGTACCTATTCTTGATAACTTTTCAAATAAGGTGAATTACATTGCACATATTTTTTTACCTGCCTCACAATAATATAAAAGTTATTAAAAATCCTTAAGCATTTAACATTCATTTCAATATCCTTCTTAAGCATTAAGACTAAGGCCTCATACTCAACTGTGTTATTGGTGCACTCAAACTCTCATACTCAACGATGTTATTGGTGCACTCAAAATAAAGTGTACAAGAAACTAAGGTATGCTTACCATTGGGATCAATAAGAAAACAAACTTCACCCATGCCTTCTTCATACTTGGAATTGTAAAAAACAATTTCCAAATGTTAGGTTCTACGACTCTATTAGTACTATTCACACTATCTACTTCTACTATGATATGGTGAGAACCACCATTTTGTGACATAGGGAATTCATTAGATTGTTTATTTGAAAAGAAGAGTGAAGTGAGAAAATAATTTCCTTGACAAGTTTCTAAAAACATGATCAATTCATTTGATCTTTCAAGTTCCATAACTATGTACTTCATGTTCTTATCTCAATAAATTTTGATTTGGTTTGGTCTTCCTTTCCATGGAAACCATAAATGAGACCTATAAATTGTGAATTTGTTGAGGCCTCAACTAGCTCCAACTCTAAATACTTGGGGACCCCCCCCGTTTAATATTTTCACATTAAGCTTAGTTTTCGAAAGGGCCCTTCACACTTTATCTTGCCTTTGAAGATTGTCTTTGATTTGCATAAGGAGCTTGAGCATACTGACTGGTTACTTTACCCTATTATTGAATGCATACTTTCCCTTTGCATCATGTCTTGAGCTTGATTAGTTGCATTGAGTGAATTCTTGATCAGGCGTTAATGATTGTTCCACTTGTATCACCTTATGCATGACTATATTTCATTTTCATTATGCTTATGTGACTTGGCTTGCACATGAATATGTCCAAGCTTGCTAACACATTTGAACATTTAACAACTCATGTGATTTTCAAGTTTGACGTGATTTTGTGTATTCTGCACATGTGTTCATACTTCAATTACATAGGTGACATTGAAAGATGAATTAAGAGCATAAACATACAATAAAAGATGCAAGATTGTATAGATATCTTGGCAACTAGTTAACGAGCGGGAAAAAGATAAGTGGCACACACATGTGGGAATGATGCAAAGATGTGAAGAACATGGATCTAAAGTATGTGGTAGTGACTTTATGTTGTTTCTAACAAGGAAACATCATAAACACATAGCCCACACAGTCGCATCACAAAATTTAGAGTATCAACACTAGAAAATGCAACATTAAGCATGGTGGGAATCACACATGTTGAATGAAAAAATCAAGGAAATGGCTAAAATTTCCATTATGAGTTTGATTTATAGTTTTTTCTAAGCATATCATATGCAGTTTTAGTCACTATAGGGCTTGTAGATGAGTTTTGAGTCTGTTGGCCATGGGGTTTCAGACCTAGAGTTCGAAAGGCTTTATCAACAAATACCCCATAGACGTCAACATATTGAATCTTCAAGAACATAAGAAGGTCTCACTTGATATTCCATGAGAATCATAGAGAACATAGGTTTCATGCAACTTATAAAGTAATATAACATACATGAAACATCCATCATACAATCATGCATTCATTCATAACTACTATAAGAGTACTACTCATAATACTGTAGAACAAACATACACTCAAACTTGCGTATACAAGAAATAGAGACAAAAGGTGCTTCATGCTTCATTTATTAATATTAACAACATTTAGATATAATTACTATAGAGGGGACGAAGCCTATGCAGAGTGCATTTAGCATGATACAAAGCATATCCAGTCACTCAAATCTGGATATACTTTCTCTCTCATATTCTTCTTTGAACATAACACAAAGAAATACAATGCATAACTGGAGCTCTAACTCATCTACAACTCTCATAACAATAATCAACCTCTAGTGAACAAAAACCCGACACCATACATATCTGCATGCATCCCCCTTAAGCCTATTGGAGCGTGGAAATCATAACAATCTTTCCATCTCACCCACAACCTTGACCATGACTAGTTGGGTTGTTACAAAATGGTTACAATGATTATTGAAGATATTTGAGGATTCAGTTTGCATGCAATATCTTCAAGTTCTTGTGCATAGTACAAAACAGGTTGGTGTGTGTAGTAGATCCTTGGTTGGTGCAAGCGTTGGAACTTGGCATCAAGCGATGCATCCTCTTTGGTGTGCATGCAGTCTTCAAAGAACCTTAGGGTGCTAACAAGACCCCAACACTACTAGTTGGCTTGTCCTTGAGCCAATGTCGTTGTTTTGTTAGTAGCTCCCATAGGGATTTTTTTGAACCACTAATTGGACTTAATGGGACATCTTCAAAAATCCTTCTTTATGTACAATATTTCAATCTTGGTTGATGCTGCAGTCGTGTATAGGCCTTGGAATGTGTCAACAACCCCAGATTCTAGATGTGAATTTGGCCTTCAATATTTATGGATCTCGACCTCTCTCTCATCAATCTGAGTTTGGACCATCTGGGGATAGATGTATTTAAAAATACAATCTAGAACCACCTAGGCCATCCAAGCCAAGTACTTAATGTGGGACTTGGTGACATCACCCGAGTGACCTCCATGTATTTGGCTAGGGTGATATTTCCATCTTGCATAACCTTCATCTTCTTCTTGTATCTATCGGGTTTCCTGATAGTGTTGAATATGAGGACAACTGCACACAATTGGGGGGGGGGGGACCCATAGAGTTAGACTATTGGATTCACAAATGGTGTTGATCCATGTTGGTGGGATCACCTGCTCTCGACCCTTGGGCTTTGGGGTGACCTTCACATACGCTTCAAAGTGCAGTTCATGGAATTGTGTGGAAACTTAGTTATTGTAGTTAGTGAATTGTAGGCTGGGACCCCTACCCAAAAGATAGTCCCAGACATGTAATTCTCTTGGGAGTTCAACTATTGGTATTTGGGCTTCTTTTTTGGCTTGGAGCCAAGTGTATGCCTCTCACTTGTTGGAGTTAGCCATCATTTTGGTGAATCCCGCTGGATTACTGAGAGGGGGGGTGAATAAGTAATAAAACAATTTAATCATTTTTAACCATAAAATGCAAGTGTTATATTAATGTAGCATTATCATCCAATGGTTGCAGAGTAAATAAACAATGAAAAAATGAGCAATCATACACATACATAGTACACCCGTGTTTTTATGTGGAAACCCAAAGTGGGAGAAAACCACATAATGCTTTTTCTTATATGTCTTTAAGAATTACATTCATTGGAAGCACCAACTTCCTTTGTTTTCTAGCTACAACTAGAAGGAGGATCCAACCACCTAGTTTCCCAGGCTACAACCTGAATGAAGCTCCAATTCCCTAATTCTTTGGCTACAACCAGAAGGAGGCTACAACCCCCTATGTTCTCCGGCTACAACTGGAAGGTGGCTACAACCACCTGTCTTTGCCCCGTCCAACCACCCTAAAATATAAGTAGAATGACGGAACCACTGTCACACTATCACTGTGAGATATACTATATTAAACTTGTACCAATCAACCTGCACCAAACAACCTGTAACAGCATGTACCAATAACATGTGCCAACATGTACCATACATCAACCTGTACCTCAGCCTGTACCATAAACAAATGCATTAACCATGCACCAAACCTATACAAATAACCTATCTCATCAATCTTATCAACCAAATCAGATCAATCACCAAGACAACTCTCAACCATATGCACAATATCACCAAGATGTGCATCAACCAAGCATAACACAACAACGCATAATCATTACCAAGATCAATATGTGCTTTTAATAATATACCAAGACAAGTATGCTACATCATCCATAAACCATGTGTCAACAATACTACTAACAAGTGCCTCCAACCATGTACCAAGTATGCACCAATCATGCATCAACTACTCATCAAGATGTACCAACATCATTAACTATACACCTCATGTATGTGCCAACTCATCAACTACTTGTCTCAACCATGTACCCAACATGTACCTCAACCATATACCAAATACATATACCAATATAACCATCAAGCAGTTCTCTAGCAACCAAATACCATAAACCATTACATCAAACCATGTGCCACAACCTCACTGTTATACAATCTCTATCTGTAACATACCTCAACCAAAAATCCCTCATCAATTTTATCATCCAAATCCAATTTGTAACTTTGTAACAGACCTAATGTATATGATCACATACATGCAAACCTTCCTTAATTTTAACAACAAGAGACTAGCCTTTTCATCAAACTTTACTTTAGTCTCACATGACTAATTTTGGATTACTCAATAACCCTAACTTGAAATAATCATAACTATGTACCTGTAATGAATAAAGATCTAAAAATGGTACACAATATTCTTCAGTGTCTTTTATGCAATTCCTCCATATTTCACTACTTGGAACCTCTTAGAAAAGAAGTTATATAAAAAATGACATACCTTGTTGAATTCTGGCTTATTTTAGAGAGAGAAATTGTAGAGCGTTCCCCACACAGAATATTTGTTGTATGGATCTAAAAATGGCACAAAGAATACTACAGACTGTACTATAACCAATACATTTGGTCTTACTGAATTTGGATCTTTTATGAAGAAGTTATGACGTTTTTACTTGAAACACCTGTTTTAGACTAGTTTCAGGACTAACCACAAACCCTATTTTCCACAAAGTGTAACTCCAAAAATAAAATGACCCACAAGATGAAATTTTTATCACAGCTGCTTGGATACGTTTCCTCAACGACCTCCCAATTTCACAGTCTGAATCGTTCTAGAAAAAAATTTATTGCGAAAATGGTGAGATGACCTGTAAATAACATACCTTAGAAAGCATCATCAAAATAATTTATCCTCCCTTGAATTTCGGCCTTCTTTAATTCACCTTCCCTCTAAAATTCAGCTTAGATATCCTTTGGTTACCTAAGTCACTTGTAGATATTTGATATGCTCAAGTGTGATTTAAAAATGAGAGACCCTTGCCTCTTATTTATACTTTCATGTAGCTTCCTCAAAGGGTTACCTTCTAACCATCTTAACCCACTTTCCTTATTTTAGGGATAACCCACTTCTAACCACTAGTCCACTTAATAATTTCTCCATTAACTTTATTATTCATCACTTCACTTTATTATTTAAATTACCTTCTAACCATCTTAATCCATTTTCCTTATTTTAGGGCTAACCCACTTCTAACTACTTGTCCACTTAGTAATTTCTCCATTAAATTTATTATTTAAGTAATTTCTTTTGTATCCACTTTGACTTATAGTACACTCATCACTTCACTTTATTATTTAAATAATTTCTTTTTTGCAACCACTTTGACTACTTTGACCTTTTGGGGCTTCTAGATGACTCATGAGGGTTCTCCAACTTCACATGGTCATAACTCTCTAACCGTGAGGAGTTATGTGGCGTTCTAGATACCACTGGAAATAGCATGACATGTACTATTCATCTAGAATAGTCTTTCCTACAAATATATCAAAACTCATACCATTATCCATCAAAGAAACTTGGGTCCATTACCCAAACCTTTGTGCTACCGGACTTTCTTCAAAGGTTGACATCAATGGCAACCAACCCAATTAATCAACAAATCCTTGGTTGATTTGAATCCCCAACGATACTCACCCTTTTGGCTGAATCCCCACCCTACCACTAGTCTGCACCATGCTCTCAAACTTCTATGGATGTAGTGGTTGAACTCTTAGCACAATACCTGATGGTTGGAAATGGGAGGGTATAAATAGCTTTGTGGATGCGTGACCTTGAGGCATCAAGCCTCCAATTTTTTACCTGCCTTGATTATTGGCCTACCTGTAATGATTGTCCCCAATCCCCATGTTTTCCATCTACGTTGTGACTCTAATCATACTGTGTCGTTGTACTATCAATGTGCCTTTTAGGACAAGTTTCCATAATTGTTCATGTCCCTCATGGTTTTTTGACCTGTCTGAGTCAAATTGCTCGAGTCTTCTCTGGTTCAAAAGCCCATGTGTTCAATTGTTCACCTTTGATAGTTAGTTGTCCTACCCTTTAGACTGTACGATAGTAATTACTCTGCACTATTGGTCGAATCATTCAAATATTTGCATGTACTCATCTGTCCTGTCTTTTGGATTATCGAACCATGTCATATCCTACTAATGAATGCGTAATTATACCTGCCTTTATACCTACTTATCTAACTCCTAATCCAGGCTAACTTTGAAACTATTGTAGGGCACACTCGACCCCTACTGGCCATAATACACCTTCAACCAACTTTCATTGATCAATCCTTTGAGGGGATGACCCTGCAATGTTGGAAAAATTGTTGCCCCTTCTTCACTAATGTATACCAATCTAAAGGGTCCTACCAAGTTCATGTGCATTTTTCTAGGGCACTTTAGAAACTTGTTGTCATACAACAATACCAAGGAGTCATGCTAGAATTTTTTTCACCAAATATCACGGTTGTTCCAGACCTTCTGTCTTTGCTTCTCGACCAATTGGTTGTGACTCGTAATGAGTCGGTCTTCTTCAAGTTCCACTAGCTCATCCAACTACTTCTAAAGGGATTAGTCATCTGACATTCATGTCACAATAGTAATTAATAGACTTGGTACCATAAATTCGATGGGCATCATGACCTCCTTACCATAGAACAAACTGAAATGTGTGTGCTTAGTCAATTATTTATAGGTTTTTGTATATGCCCATAGTACTATTGAAATCTATTGATCCTATTCATTGCATTGCACATTACAAACCTTAGTCAATGCATTCTCAAATATCGTGTTGAAGGCTTTAACTATGGAATTGACTTGTTGGTGATATGGTGTACTCTTTTGGTGATGGATCAAGAATTCATGAGTAAGTGCACAGATGGTGTCATTCAAAAAATGCACATCCTGATTGCTCATTAACAATTTTGGGTAGCCAAACCTTGTGATCACATTATCAAATATGAAGTAGGCAACCATCTCTATAGTACAAACTTTCATTGACACAAATTTTTACCAACACATCAATTATTCTATAGTCGTAATAATGTGCCATGTGCTACTTTTGTGGATAGGGGGATTGATAGGTCCCATGAAATCAATATCCCATTTGTCAAATAGTTTTAGCGCTATGGCTAGGAAAATAAAGATTTCATCTCTTCTGCAAGGCTTCTTGATCCTTTAGCAAATGTCATATCACTTGCAATATTCCTTGGCCTCTTCAAATACTAACGACCACCACAACCCTACATGTATCACTTTCTGTGCAATTCCCTTTCCGGTTATGCGTCCTCCCACAATACCTTCATGTGACTTGTAGAGGACCATGTTGCACTCATGTTCTAACACGTATTTGCGTAGGATGCCATCTTCGACAAGCTTTCAGAAATTCCCAACAATCAATTGGTAGTCAGTGCTATGGGTCACCAGTTGTCTTCGTTGTGTTCGAGTGTATCTGTGCAATGCTTCTCTCATTGTCAAGTATGTTGCAATTTATGCTAGTTGATCTGGTGTTGCTTCAACCTCGAAGAGTTTTGTAGAGGAGCTCATCATCTAAATTACCTTCATATTCCCTTGATTCTATCCTTGAAATATGGTTAGACCCAACATTATGTTTTCCAGGCTTGACTACTACTTCAAACTCAAATTCTTGGAAAAGAAAAAGCCGTCAACATATTCTCCTTCCCAATACTGGATTATTGATCAAGTATTTGATTGCCAAATGGTTAGTAAAAAAATTGAAGGGAGTTTTGAGTAAGTAATTTTGAAACTTCTGCAGGGCATAGACCATTTCCAATCCTTTTCACTCTGTGGTCGTATAGTTCTTCTTAGAATCTGATAGTTTTTTGCTAGAAAAATAGACTAGATGATCAATTCCGTCTTCTTCAGGCTGCACAAGCACTATGCCAAGTGCAATTGAGGAGGCATCCACATGCACGTGGAATATATTGGTCCAATCTAGAAATATCAAGATCAATGCAGTCACCAATCTATTTTTTAGCATGTCCAATGACTCCTGGCATTACTGTGTCCAGATATACTTTGTATCTTTGGACAATAGTTTCTCCAACGATGCAACAAATTTTGCATAACTCTATATGAATCATCTATAATAACTTGTGTGTCCCAAAGTTACACACATCTCTCTGATGGATGTAGGAGATAGCATATCCACTAATGTGGCAATATTTTCCTTATCTATTGACAAGTCTTCCTTGCATACAATGTGTCTGAATAATGTTCTAAATGGTGTAAAAAATATACATTTTTTCAAGTTTAATGAGATATGCAATTCTCGATATTTATCCAATATCAATCGTAGCACCTACATATGCTCCTTTGGTAGGCTGAACACAATCCATTCATCTAAGTATGCCTCTGTAAACTTATGGATGAAGTATTTAAAGGCTATACACATAATTCTAGAAAACACCATAGGTACGTTCTTCAAGGTGAATGGCATTACTGTATACGCAAATGAGCCCTACTCCGTTGAAAATGTTGTCTTGGCTTTGTCTTCTTCCATAATTCACACCTGGTGATAGCCCAATTATCCATTTGTGAATGAGTAAGATTCACACCCACCCATGTTCTCCAACACTGCATTTGTAAATGGTGTTATAAAGGGATAGTGTATGCAAGATACAAAGACCTACATAAATTCTTAGGTCACTTGTATTCTTTGGTTGCACCACCATTGGGATAATCCAATCTGAATCCTCCACATGGACAATGATCCCCGCCTCCAACATTCGATCCAATTATTTTCACACTTTCTCCTTGTACTTAAGGTTCAATTGATATGATCTCTTCTTGACCAGCTTAGCACCTACATTTAATTGAATTGTCATTTCCTCGAGGGATGCCACAATTCCCTTAATCTGTAAGAATCTTGTTGGAAACATGTCTTCATACATTTTTAGCAAGTCTACCACCTGTGTTACCATTTGTTGGTCCTATTAATCACCAATTATGGCCATCTTAGGTGCTTCTTCCATGAGTGTATTATGTTTCTTTGTTTTTAATGGTTGCAGATAGTCTGTAGTAGTGCTACTAGATGCCTTTCCTTGAACTATGCACTCTCCCTTGGTATCATTGGTCTGTACTCCTTGGGGGTCTTCTTCCCATGCATCGTCACTATAAAACTTCCAAAAATATATTGGATTCTTTAATTTCACCATCAACTCATGGTATGCACAAAAAAATTTCTATGCGGTGTCTCTAGGCTGTCGATGGAAGATGAAATCCTTGATTCTTAAAAATGCCCCCCTCTATGTAGGGACCTTCGATGTGAACTCAAATGTTGCACAAAACTGACTACTTACTCTCTCCTAGTTTCCTATTTTCCTTTTTGTCTCCCCTTGAATGTACTAGCTTCTAAATACAATATCCACGGTATGGACAAACCTATGAACCCATTGTGTGCTAGGAATATTCTTGGTTGTCTAGAGCCTTTCAAAAAAACAAATATGATTTTGAGAATCTTCAATACCCTTGAATAGGTTCATTAATTCAAATTCAGTCATGGGATGGAACCTCACTTTAATATAGTCTACCATCTGCACCCATTCCTGTAGATCTTCCAGTGTGTAAGTGTTCCTTTCACTATTGCATCCATTGCCTAAATTCTTTGGGTCTCAGGCACCAAATATTCCATTTGTGTTAGGAATGTGTTTATCGGGCCAGTACCGTCAAACCTCGGTAGGTCTCACAACTCTAATTCAATCTAGCGTATTGCTTTGGTGATTCGTGCATATCTACAGGTTAATACCTCATACAAATTATTCTCCTATCTTTCCATAACATCCTCTGAATCCGTATCATAGGAACAAACACTTCTCCAACTTAGTTCACCATCAACTGTTGAGTTCACATAGTCTTCCTTACATCTCATGATGTTGTATATGTTCTCTATGATCAAACTCTATGCATCCTCATTCACAATATCATTATATATGTTTCGCTCATTCGGATCCAGTGGTGCAATAACATGCAAGGTGTTTATCTCAAAGTACATTTTCCATTGCTTTAAATTTAGTATGAAATTGTTATCGAATTCCCATTCAATTACAAGTAGATTTGGTGAAGGGTATGGGTCATCCATGATCTCAGTCACCTCAAATTTTACTTTTGTCTTTACCCCATCAATGTTCACTTCCACTTGCTCCAACCTTCTAATAGGATAAATTATGTAATTGTTGGCAAGCCTAAGTTGAATGGGAGACCACACCAAGTTTGGTTTACCCATCAACTCCCATGATTTCTTCGACAATATATTCATGTCGGATCCCAGGTCTAACATGACACCATCCATCTCATAACTTCCTAGCTCCACTTCCATTTTAAATTCTCTCCCCGTGCACTTTCTCCTACTTATATGACACACATCTCATTTGGTAAAGGGGTAGAAACAACAATATCAGTCTACCTTTCCTCCATACATATTTCCAACATATGGTTCAATTTCTTTGTAACTATAGGGCCACCTAACATTTTAAGACAATAGTGCAAGAAGTCACTTACTTGGTTTTCAGATTTAGCCTTGGTGTAAGTGTTGCATTGTGTTTCCTCTTGCATCATGCGTCACAACTCTTCATGCATGATTTCTTCAGAGGCTATCCTTGGTCCTTAGAGTAAGCTTTAGGTTATTGTGTAGATGATAGAGGTTGAATATTATCCTTTCTCTTTTCATGTTTCCCTTGGATTTTTTCTAACATTTGATATGAATTAGGTGTTCTCTCGGTGATTTGCAAGATATTCTCAATCCTTAGAGAATGCCCTAGGTTTGGTGTTGATGGTAGTTGGTGGAGTATTCTCCCTGCAATTTGTACCTTCCTTTTATTGCATCTCATTTAAAACATAAGAAACCAATAATGGATTGGAACTCAACCAATAAAGCGTTTGAGAACCAAATGTAGAGTCAAGCTTCATAAATAGGTTCACCATTTCAAAGAAGTGAGTCTATTTGCTCCCTTTCGCCAGGTGAATCTGTGTATTTGTATTGGGATATTTCTCTACATGAACACAAATATCCTTGGAGTTTTTGTGACCATTTTTCACAATAAGATACCATAAAATTCATGAATATCAACAACAACAATATTGAGAAACCGATGAACTCATGAATTGGAAGCAACTCTAATTAAAAAATATTTTAATTCACCCATAACTTTTACCTCCAATGTATTGAGTTGAATAGTGTGCATTGAATACTTTGGGGGATTTTCATTTTACTTCTTTCATACTGACTACGACTTGACATTTTATGACACCCTTGTTGGCATATTTATAGATAGAAGACAAAGTATGCGTGTTTTTCATTGATGGCGGGATCAACGTGAAGATCAACACAATCAACAGAGTAGCTATAATGGAATGGAAATGGAAAGATCAACAGTGATCGTTGGATCCCATTCAAAATTCCTGATGACTGTCAGATCTGAATTCAGATAAGAGGAGTGCGTAGTAGAAGAGAATGAATATCGGGCGTTAGATCCGAGCGCGAGGCCCGATCGTCGTTGGATCCAGGAGAACCTGCATGTTCTTTAAAGTGCAAGGTGAAGCGGGCTTACAAAATCCCAAAAGCAGGAGGACCGTCCATCTTCGGGCAGGACACATGGTCACAGATCAACATTTCGTTGACTGAAAGGTTAAAGGAAGGAGGGGCCTAACCTTCCAACTTGTGATATGCGAAATTGTGAAAAAATCTGAGCCGTTGGATCGAGGAGCATCGTGGGTCGTCATATCTAGTAGAGATGCATGGAGGATAAGCCAAGGAGTCATTCAACACTCCAAAGTTGTGAAGGAATCTCGACCGTCCATCAAGGACAATCATGGATCGTTGGATCCAAAAGACACGTGTTGACAAATCAACATTTCCCTAATTGGAAAGTCAAAGGGAGGAGGTTCTCTTACCCCTCCAACTTGCGATATGCGAGGTCATGAAAAGATTTGGACCATCGAATCATCAAAGTTCTGGACCGTTGATCTGAAGAGAGAAGCACTCAAAGGATTAACCAATGGTCATATCTCATGGTCACATCGTCAAGAGATGGAGAGCAGAGCTAGAGAAGCCAAGCTCCATTTCGAAGTTTGTGACATGGAGAGTCAAGACGACTCTTCACAGAATCCCCGAAATGCGATTTGCCAAATGCGCT
The DNA here is from genome assembly GCA_009831015.1 of Picea engelmannii. Lineage (NCBI taxonomy): Eukaryota > Viridiplantae > Streptophyta > Pinopsida > Pinales > Pinaceae > Picea > Picea engelmannii. Next base: position 358,867 of record ML777878.1, read on the forward strand.
TTCGAACTTGGCCCTAGGTCACTGCTAGTGGTCACGTGAATGGAAGGAGCTAGCATAGTTAGGCTTCATTCTGGGTACTAGGAATTCCAAAGGAAGGAGTCAAGAAGACTCATAAAAGAAATCTCGAAACGCGAGATCACGATGAGATCTGGATTTTCGGATCATTGGAGATCTCGACCGTTGATTAGGCTCAATGAATTTCATAAGTTCGTGAAATGAGAAATGCCTTTTGGTGTAGGTTGTGGTCACCGCCGATGGTCATGTGAGAGGGAGGAGCTAGCACGAAGCTAAGCTCCATTTCAAGGATCGCAACTTGGAGTGTCGAGACCCTCCGACACAAGATTTACGAAATGCGAAATGCGAAACACATTTTGATTAGGCCCGTGGTCACAACTAGTAGGCATATGGGATAAACGCGAGACCCCACGCATTTAATCCAACGGTGTTGGTTATTTGAGAATTTGATCGAAGGGATACTATTGATCTTCACGATGAACTATTCAGTTACGATTCAATTAGCAGAATTGAATCATGGTTCTTGGATGATTGATGATTCATTTGTTGAATCATTTTTTCCCTAGGATATTCGAGGAGTAACTGAGGGCATAATAGTGCAAAAAAATTGAGAAGCAGTGACGGGGAGCAGTTGGTTATTCCTAAAGAAAAATGAGTTGAACTGTAAGAAAGGAAAAATTTACAGTATGCGTAGTGTGAGATCAAACTCAGAGATGAGTAACAGATGGTGAACAGACAGAAGCAAGAGCAGAATTGCAGAAAAGTTTGAAGCATAGTAGAATGGCAGAACAGAAAGAAGCAGAGAAGAATTGCAGAACATAGGAGAAGTGGTAAGAATTGAGACACATGTATTGTTGGTTATTCAATCATTTATTCATAATCAGGGAGGTAGGGTGGTGCTAGGGAGGACTGTGGTCCTATGATATTCAAGTTGGTGCTTGAATATTGGAAGTTGGATCTTCCATCTAGTGGTGGCTAGAAAACAGGGTGTCAGGGTGGTGCTTGGGAAAACACAGAGTTTTATGTATGCAAGTTGGTGCTTGTATAAGTCTAGTTGGTTCTAGAACAATTAGGGAGTTGATGCTTCCTTATAGTGGGTGCTAGAGAAATCAGAGAGTTGGTGCTCTCAAACAAGTTGGAGCTTGTAAAATAGAGGTAGTAGCCTCACATTGAGTTGGTTCTCAAAGATAGATGATGTACAGAACTTAAAAGATTGCCTATCATTCGAAGAAGAAGAGGTTTTCTCCCTTTATGGGTGTCCTCGTGAAAAACTGTCTCTGTGTATATCTTATGTGTGATTGATGTTCTTTATTTATGCTTTTCATATCTTGTATAATATTGATGGTCACTTGGAAGAGATTGAAAATGTTTTAAATAAGTCATATATCGTTTAAGCTCAGTAACAACTGATTCACCCCCCCCCCCTCTCAGTTGCCTTAGTATTTTCAACAATTGGTATCAGAGCAGGTTCCTTTTATTTAAAGGTAGATGTATAAGCTTAAACATGACAAGTCATGAAGGGACTTCAACCACTAAGCCTCCTCTATTTTATGGAACAAATTTTGCCGAAGGTTAGAATGAGAACATATTTAATGGCCTTAGGTGCTGATGTTTGGGATGTAGTAGAGACTGGATATACAAAGCCTATTGTGTTAGCTTCCAAGGATGATAAGTTAGAATTTAGATTTAATTCTAAGGGAATGAATGCTATCTTGAATGGACTTGCTGAAGTTGAGTTTGTAAAGGTGATGCATCTTGAAACTGCCAAAGAAATGTGGGATAAACTTATTAGTAGTTATGAAGGAAATGAAAAAGTAAAAGATGCCAAACTTCAAACATATAGTTTGAAATTTGAACAACTAAAGATGAATGAAGATGAAATAGTTAGCAAGTATTTTTTAAGAGTTGAAGAACTTGTGAATGCCATGAAGGGTCTTGGTGAGAAGATTGAAGAATCATTTCTAGTTCAGAAGATTTTAAGATCTTCGCTTGATAAATTTATTCCAAAAGTCTCTGCAATGATGAACTAAATGATCTTAAAACTATATCCATTGATCAAATCCTAGGAACTCTAACTACATATGAAATGAGAATTAGAAAAGATAAATCCATTACTAGAGAAGCATCTTTTAAACAAGACAAGAATACTGATTCAGAATTAGATGATATTGAGGCAAAATTTGTGAGAAGGTTAAAGAAAGGATCAAGAAAATATCAAGGCAAGCTTCCCTTAAAATGTTTTAATTGTGGTAAGATAGGTCATTTTGCATCTAAGTCTCCTCACTAGAAAAAGGACCAGAACTCGAATGATGAAAAGAAATACAAATTTAAGAAATATAGTAAAAAGAAAAGTTTGTGTGCAAACAATGACAACTCCTCAGAAGACATAGATAATGATTCATCATGTGAAGACAAAGTGAATTATTTTATGCTTATGGCTATGGGAGATTTTTATGATGAACACACAAGAGGTGAAATCGATGACGAAGAAGCTGCGGTAGATATGAAAGGTGAATTAATCAGTGCTTTGGAAGAAATTCTCTGACTCGGATTTAAGAAGAGAAAACAAAAACAATTGTTGATGCAATTTAAAATGAATGATAAAAAACTTGATGAAGACTTTTCTCCACTAAAAGTTGAGTTAGAAGAGGCAAAGAAAATAGAGGACATTCTGAAACAACAGTTATCAGAGAAGAAAGCGAGGTGTGAAGCCTTAGAAGAAGAGATAGTAAAAACTAGAAAAGAAATGGAGAAGTTTAAGGCATTGTATCACCAAAATCTGTCAAGTATTAAAGCTTCAGAAGGATTAACCTCCATTCTAAATCAACAAAGGAATACAAAGTTGAAAGCTGGCTTGGGCTATGTAGAAGGATCAAGTAATGATCTTCCAAGTAATACAAAACCAATCAAGTTTGTCAAATCTACAATCATTGACAACAACCACTCTGCAGAAACAAAGAAATAAAATCAATCACCAAGAAGGAATGAAAGAAAAAATACTAGAACCGAATCTGTAGATCAGAGAAATTATCAGCATGAAAGAAATTGACCCACTCAAATAAGACATACTTTTTCCAGGTACAAAGGATTTTTCTATGGATATTGTTTCTTCTGTTCTAATTTTGGTCACAAATCTATAACTTGTTCTTTAAGACTTAGAGATGAGCAATCAAGATACTCAAGGAATAATTATCTGCCACAACAAAGATTGAGATAGCTAAGTAACAAACAACCACATACTACAAATCATGTGATAGCTAGGAAAAGGACGTAGGTTAAGTACAACAACAATTATGAGCATAAAAATCGCTATGATCTGCTATTCAGTGAACCAGAATGTTACATCTGCCATAATTATGGACATAAAGCCGTAGATTGTTGTTTAAAGAACTATAAGCCAGATCTATCTCCTAGTGTTGAAAATTTCAAGTTTTGGAAGAAGAAAGAAGATAACCAATGTGGATTAGTGTTATCAGCCCAAAGACAAAAGAATCCCTGGTATATTGACAGTGGATGTTCCAAACATATGACTGGAGACAAAAGTAAGTTTCTAACTCTAAGTGAAAACAAATCAGGGAATGTGACTTTTGGAAATGATGCACCAGGACAAATAAAAGGTAAAGGAATGGTAAGTCTAAGTAATGGCAAAGGAAAAGCACAAGATGTGTTGTTTGTAGATGGTCTGAAACATAATCTACTAAGTGTCAGTCAAGTATGTGACAGAGGATGCGAAGTTGTTTTTATGTCTAAATATTGTAAAATAAAATCTGTGAATTCAGGACAGTTGGTTGCAAAAGGTATAAGAATAGAAAACAATGTCTATGTGTTAAAAAGAGAAAAAGAAGAATGCCACTTAAGCAAGTATGATGAAAGTTGGCTATGGAATAGGAGACTTGGACACTTAAATTTGATCATATAATCAAGCTTAGAAACAATGGGACGGTAAAGATCTTCCAAATATATCAAAGCCATATGATTCTGTTTGTAAACCATGCCAGATAGGAAAGCTTACTCGGACACAGTTCAAATCTAAAAACTTTCCTTCAACAGAAAAACCTCTCTAGTTAGTACATATGGATTTATGTGGACCTTCAAGGAAAGAAGGTACAGGAAAATAAAACTATTTCATGTTGATTATTGATGACTATTCTAGACTAACGTGGGTTGCCTTTTTGAAGAAAAAATCTGAAGCATTTGAAAAATTCAAAGTGTTTAAGGCTCTAACTGAGAATCAAATAGGAAAAATATTGAAGGCAGTATGGTCTGATAGAGGAGGAGAGTTTATCTCATGGAACTTCAAAGAGTTCTGTGATAAACATGGGATAAAAAGAGAGTATACAATTCCAAGGACTCCACAACAAAATGGAGTTGTTGAGAGGCAGAATAGATCAATACAACAAATCGAAAGATCAATGATGAATGAAAGGAATATACCTCAAACATATTGGGTGGAAGTGATTCATACAACAATTCCCATTCTTAACAAAGCTCATCTCATGCCACATAGTGACAAGACTCCTTATGAACTATGGTTTGGAATACCTGCTTCAATCAAGCATTTTAAAGTCTTTGGGAGTAAATGTTATATTAAGAATAATGATGAAAATATTGGCAAATATGATGACAGATCTGATGAGGGTATCTTCTTAGGTTATGCTACAAACAATAAAGGATAAAGATGCTACAATAAGAGGCTACATAAATTGGTTTATTGTATCGACACAAAAGTTGATGAAGAAATACTGGTTCAAAATGTAAGCAGTGTTGAACCAAGCACATAAGATATAGTTGAAGATAAAGATGAACAGGTCCAAGGATCAGAAAGAGAATAATCTAAATCATATGAAGAAACAAATACTTAGGCTGACACAAATTAGTAGAAAGAAACAAAACCACCTCTCATAATTGTTAGAAAGAATCATCCTGAAAATCAAATAATTAGAGATATAAATAAAGGAGCTCAAACAAGAAGGAAATTGATTAAAGACTCAGAACAATCTCAGGTTTTTTTTTCTGTCTATGATAGAACCTAAATTTTTTGATGAAGCCAGCGAGCATGATGATTGGATTAGAACTATGAATGAAGAGCTTGATCAAATTGAGAAGAACAATACTTGGGAGCTTGTTCCTAGACCTGGAGATAAGAATGTAATAGGTTCCAAATGGGTGTTCAATAATAAAATGAATGAAAAAGGACAAGTTGTTAGGAATAAAGCCAGATTGGTCTGTAAAGGGTATGCACAAGTTGAAGGACATGATTTTGATGAAACCTTTGCACCAGTGGCAAGATTGTAAGCCATCGGAGTTCTGCAGGAATATTTATCTCTCAAGAAAAATATTTGAAAGAGATGTTGAAGAAATTTCATATGGAAGATTCTTCTCCTATTGGTACACCTATGGTGGTTGGTTACAAGCTCAGTAAAGATGATATTTCACCTGATGTTGATCAAAGAACATATTGATCAATGATAGGCAGTCTTCTGTACATCACAACATCTTGTCCTGATATAATGCAAGTTGTTGGAATTGTAGGTCGTTATCGATCATCTCCTAAACAAAGTCATTTAGTAGCTGTTAAAAGGATATTCAAATACTTGAAGGGCACAATGACATATGGTCTGTGGTATCTTAGAAATAAGAATTTTCAGTTAACTGCTTATTCAGATGTTGATTGGGCAAATTGTGTGGATGAAAGAAAGAGCACCAGTGGAGGTGCATTCTTTCTAGGTGACTCATTAGTAGCATGGATTAGTAAGAAGCAAGGGTCTATTTCCTTATCAACTACAGAGGAAGAGTACATTAATACTGCTACTTGCTGCACACAGATTTTATGGATGATACAAACTCTTGCAGATTTGAAGGTCACTTATACTGATCCCATTCCACTTCACTGTGATAACACTAGTGCCATAAGTCTATCCAAGAATCTTGTACTTCATTCAAAGTCTAAGCACATACCAATAAAATACCATTTTCGCAGAGAATAGGTTATAAACATAATTGTTCAAGTGAATTATATTCCTTCCACAGAATAGATAGCTGATATCTTTACTAAACCATTAACAACGACACCTTTTGGATTTCTTCGCCAGAAGTTGGGCGTGATCTCATTGTCAAACTAAGAGGGTCCATCCTGTCAGGGGGAGTTTGTGTTGGTTGAATAACTGATACCTCTGAAGAATACTACAACAACTTAGGGGGAGTATATGCCTGTCGCATATTTGATATCTTCGAAATATACTGCAACAACTCAGGGGGAGCATGCTTTTTCTTTGACATTGATGTCAAAGGGGGAGAAGAAGTCTAGTTGGATGCCATTGGATGTCCAGATAGAATTGGTTGGATGCTACAGTGGTTTGGTTGGATGTGAGAAATCTGGTTGGATGCCATTGGATGTCCAGACAGAATTGGTTGGATGCTACAATGGTTTGGTTGGATGTGTGCAGTTTGGTTGGATGCCACAGTGGTTTGGTTGGATGTGTGCAATAGTCCAGTTCGTCAGTTTCTTCAAGGTTTCCATCAATGCCAAAGGGGGATATTGTTGGCATATTTACAGATAGAAGACATAGTATGCGTGTTTTTCATTGATGACAGGATCAACATGAAGATCAACACGATCAACATAGCAATGATAATGGCATGGAAATGACAAGGTATGGAAATGGCAAGATCAACAGTGAAGAGCAACAATGATTGTTGGATCCCATTCATAATTCCTAATGACTGTTAGATCTGAATTCAGATAGGATGAGCATGCAGTAGAAAAGAATGGATATAGGGTGTTAGATCCGAGCGCGGGGCTCGACCATCGTTGGATCCAGGAGAACCTGCACGTTCTTTAAAGTGAAAGGTGAAGCGGGTTTACAAAATACCGAAAGCAGGAGGACCGTCCATCTTCGGGTAGGACACATGGTCACAGATCACCATTCAACTGATTGAAAGGTCAAAGGAAGGAGGGGCCTAACCTTCCAACTTGCGATACATGAAATTGCGAAAAAATCTGAGTCGTTGGATCGAGGAGCGCCATGGACCGTCAGATTCAGTAGAGCTGCACGAAGGATAAGCCGAGTCATTCAACACTCCAAATATGTGAAGGAATTCTAGCTGTCCATCAATGAAAGTCGTGGATCGTTAGATCCAGAAGACACGTGGTGACAGATCAACTTTTCTCTCACTGGAAAGTCAAAGGAAGGAGGTGCTCTTACCCCTCAAACTCGCGATATGCAAGGTCACTAAAAGAACTAGACCATTGAATTCAACAAAGTTCTAGACCATTGATATGAAGAGTGAATCACTCAAAGGACTAGCCAATGGTCATATCTCATGGTCACATCGTTGAGAGTTGGAGAGCAGAGCTAGAGAAGCCAATCTCCATTTCGAAGTTTGCGACATGGAGAGTCGAGACGACTCTTCACAAAATCCCTGAAATGCGATTTGAAAAATGCGCTTTCAGAATTGGCCCCTGGTCACCACTGGTGGTCACATGAATGGAAGGAGCTAGCATAGCTAGGCTCCATTCCGGGTACCAATAATTCCAAAGGAAGGAGTCAAGGAGACTCACGAGAGAAATCCTAAAATGCGAGATCGCGATGAGATCTAGACCGTCAAATCATTGGAGATCTCGATCGTTGATCAGGCTCGATGAGGTTCATAAGTTCGCGAAATGTGAAACACATTTTGGTGTAGGTTGTGGTCACTGCCAATGGTCATGTGAGAGGGAGAAGCTAGCATGAAGCTAAGCTCCATTTAAGGGATCGCAACTTGGAGTGTCGAGACCCTTCGACACAGGATTTCTGAAATGCGAAATGTGAAACGCATTTTGATTAGGCCATTGGTCACAACCAGTAGGCATATGGGATAAACGCGAGACCCCACACATTTAATCCAACGGTGCTAGTTATTTGAGAATCTGATCGAAGGGCTACTGTTGATCTTCACGATTAACTATTCAGTTATGATTCTGTTAGCAGAATTGAATCATGGTTCTCGGATGGTTGGCGATTCAGTTGTTGAAGCATTTTTTCCCTAGGAGATTCGAGGAGTAACTGAGGGCGTAGTAGTGCAAAAAAATTGAGAAGCAGTGATGGGAAGCGGTTGGTTGTTCCTAAAGAAAAATGAGTTGAATTGTAGGAAAGGAAAAATTACAGTATGCACAGTGTGAGATCAAACTCAGAGATGAGTAACAGATGGTGAATAGACAAAAGCAAGAGAAGAATTGCAGAACAGTTTGAAGCAGAGCAGAATGGAAGAACAGAAAGAAGCAGAGAAGAATTGCAGGACAGAGGATAAGTGGTAAGAATTGAGACACGTGTATTGTTGGTTATTCAATCATTTATTCATAATCATGGAGGTAGGGTGGTTCTAGGGAGGACTGTGGTCCTTTGATATTCAAGTTGGTGCTTGAATATTGGAAGTTGGATCTTCCATCTAGTGGTGGCTAGAAAACAGGGTGGAAGGGTGGTGCTTGGGAAAACACAGAGTTTTATGTATGCAAGTTGGTGCTTGTATAAGTCCAGTTGGTGCTGGAACAATTAGGGAGTTGATACTTCCTTCTAGTGGGTGCTAGAGAAATCAGAGAGTTGGTGCTCTCAAACAAGTTGGAGCTTGTAAAACAGAGGTAGTAGCCTCACATTGAGTTGGTGCTCAAAGATAGATGATGTAAATAACTTAAAAGACTACTTATCATTCAAAGAAGAAGAGGTTTTCTCTCTTTATGGGTTTCCTCGTGAAAATTTGTCTCTGTGTATATCTTATGTGTGACTGATGTTCTTTATTTATGTTGTTCATATCTTGGATAATATTGATGGTCACTTGGAATAGATTGAAAATGTTTTAAATAAGTCATGTATCGTTTAATCTCAGTAACAACTGATTCACCCCCCCCTCTCAGTTGCCTTAGTATTTTCAACAACCCTTGCGTCAACCAAATAATTATGAACATTATGGTTAAAAAAAATTAAATTCAAAAGAAATTGTAGAGTTTTATGTTTAGATATTTTCTCGATGGCTACATTTACCACCACTTTATTCTTCATAGAAGTTAAAGAATAATTCTCACCATTGTTTAATACTTATAAATCATGTAAAGAAGTGTTAGCATACGACCAATGTTACATATTTGATTTCTCCAAATGTTAGTTGTTGTTGACTGTTATAAGACAACATGCTTTCAGAATTTTCATTGGTGCATGAAAGACCTAACTCATCCATTAAATTTTTTGATATTACATTGGGACCTGACCCACTATCAATCAAGCAACAATGGGTGATTTTATACATAATTTTTATGATACATAGAATGGAGTGTTTTTTACATAGCTCCTAGGATTATTTAAAAGTACTTTATTTATGTACAATTCTTCTTCATTAGACTCTTCATATACACTAGCTATAGTGGAAGTTTTACCTTCCATAAATTCTTTTAGATGTTTTTGTTGTTAAGGGCTGACAACCATGTTCAATAAAGTTGCATCTACTTTGATTGCAACTAGTTGTTTGAGAAGGTTGTATTTATAAGAATAAGGTGAAGAAGTGGAAACCTATTGACATTGAGTACCCTTAGTAACCTGAGGGTTTGTTTGTTGGGAGGATGAACTTGGAGTATTGGTGCAATTATATGCATAATATATTACCAAACATAAATTATCAGTCGGGATTCGTAATCAGTAGAGTTGATGCATTATATGTGCTAATAACATATAGGTTCCTATGTCTGTTTAGTATAGCTTAGATAAGAAAACCATTTAGAAACCAACACACTTTTAAAAATAACAATATTCACACAATTCGAAAGATGGAAAGCAAAAATCATAAACATGAAAAATCTCTTGCTCAGGTGATGGACCTTTTCATTGATGGCTCATGAAAGGAAAAGATAAACTTTGATTCTATCTCCTAGAACAACTAAACTAATAACAATTAACACTTTGTGCATTCACAGCATTCCATTATAGGTGCATGTAGGGTGAGAGATGAAGGTCTTGATTGTGCATGTGTTAGCAAGGTGTAACCTAATAAATTCTAGAAACAAAATCTAAGTGTAGTGGGGTGCTCCATTAAATCTCATGCATGGTGAAATATGGAGATCCAACTGTTCCTGCATTGCCACACTTTGCAACAAATTCGAATAGTGAAATCAAAATAACATGAAATGAAAATCTACACTAATAATTTACAATGAGCTTACCAATATGGATCGGTGGCCCTTGCCGATGCCAACATGGAAGCTTTTAGATTAGCAGATGCTAACTTCTAGGAGACATAAGATCACTGAATTCAAACTTGCATTAATCTTCAACAAGTAGGTTTACAAAAAGAGTCTTTTCATGAATCAAATCTACATCATAACAATTCTCCCTTCTCATGAAGAGAGGGCACTCTCTTTTATACATGAGAGATTTGAAAAGAAGATAAGCATCTCATAATTACAGTTCCACTTTTCTCTCAACCAATTTCCCATTATTACAAAATATAATCCATTCAAATCCTCACACATGTCTCTCATATATCTTGGATAAGATATGACAACCAAATCTCCATGATCTTATCCTTGGAATAGGTTTTGAATAACTATCTCCTTGAAATGGTGGAGGAGATATTCGAGAAGTATTTTTGAATTAATCCTTCACATATTCCTACACATGACAAAGCTCACACATTTTTGAGATATATATGAAAACATGTCAATTTTCTAATATTTAATCACAAATTCCCTTTTAATACTAAAATAATTGATTTGGAAAATAATAAGATTAAACCCATATTTAATTATGAAAATGGTATTAATGAATGGTTTATGGAGTGGTAGAATATGGATAAATGTGAATAATGGTGAAAGGAAAAGACGATGAAAATGTGACAATTCTGAGACTCAACATGGAGCAAAGGTAGTTTTAGGATTTCCACCCTTCCCTTTGTTTGCATATGACTTTTTCCTTGTATATACTATCATTACATCCTCTTAAGAATCCCAATCTAAGGAAACAATGGTTTTATCAGTATTTTTTGTGAAAGATTTGCTCTTGTGCTCTCTTCTTGACCTCACATGTACTTTCCTCATGGTTATCATCACAAAAATTACACCAAGCCGCAGAAAGAATATCCTTAGGTTGAAATTGAGAATTGATTGGATGATTTCTTAAAATATCTTGTGTGGAAGATTCAACATGGGTTGGTGATGAAGTCACCCTTTTTCTTTAAAAATAAATCATCCAATTGCTCATATCTTGTACCAGCTGTAAAACATCCGACATATCATTTTGTTTGACATAGTCTTCACTTGGAAGACCTGTCCTAGTCAATTTCTCTTCATATTGCAAATAGATTTGCAAAGTCGATCTTAAATTATCAACACTCTTTTCTTCAATCCTATGTCTGTAAGGAACATGTAAGGTACTATAATAATGCATTAAGGTGACTTCATTATGAGGTCTGATTAAATATGGGATTTTATTGTACAATTTTGTGAAACACATATTTGTTGTGCATATGTTGTCATTGATGTCAAAGTGGTCATAGATATGGGCACACACCATGAGACACAAACAAAATAAATCATGAAAGGATGAAAACAAAAGTGCACAAAAGGACCGAAGGTTGAAAGAAAAGAATGTGCAACAAAATATCTACGGTGCAAGTGACTGAGTCTGCTAGGAGTGTGCACAAAACATGAGGATGATCTGCGATGCAATTCAAAAATGAAGCCAGGAGTGTGTGCAGAACAAGAGGATGACATGTGACACAGGTCATAAGAGAAGTATGAAGGAGAAAAATGCAATGGAGTAGTTTAGGACAAATTTCCATATGGATGACAAATTTCCATGTGGATGAGTGGATGTTGGTATTTCAATGTGATGAAGGATGGGAAACGACTGCAGGGTGCTTCAAGTCAATGCGAAAAACGATGTAGTGGAGTGTGACGAGAAGAAGCCGGTGCGACAAGCGACTTAGTAGACTATGACAAAATAGTTGGAAGTTCAACAGTCAAGTGAATGAGTCACCAGGATGCACTTACAGTCCGATGGGGTGACTTGGTGAGAGCACTGTAGGACAAGTGTGACAGGATGAAGACTCACGACTTAAGTCTTACACTCTCATTTTATCTGCGCAATGGGTGCTTTGTAGACTAGAATGTGAATTGTTGTGTCATTCTTGAGGATATGATTTGTTGATATGAAGCTTAGTCGTAGGAAGATTTTGTCTGTTTTATTTAGTCAAATAATTTCCACAATATAACTGTCATGTGTCCACATAATTTATTTATACAAAAGTGTAACTAACAAAACCTTGATCTAGTCAAGATTTGTCCACAATATAACTATCATGCATCCACATAATTTATTTAGACAAAAGTGTAACTAACAGGACTTTGATATGGTCAAGGTTTGTCCACAATATAACTATCATACATCCACATACTTTATTTAGATAAAAGTGTAACTAACACGACTTTGATCTGGTCAAGATTTGTCCACATTATAATTTTTACCTGTCCACGTATATGAATCATAACTCATAAAAAAAAACTATAAATAGGAATGCGCTCTGTTCGAGTATTTGAGCAAGGATGAGAAGATAAAGAGTGGAAGAAGGTCCTGTAATTGTTCAAAATAAATGAACTATAGATTTGTCAGTTTGTAAAGAGAAAGGTGTTGAAAATCTCTAGTTGTGTAACACATATTTTTTTAAAAACTAAATATAGGGTGGCAGGGTGGTGCTAGGGTGAGTTGAAGGTCACTGAGGATTTTAGTCCTCGTCATTTGTAATAGGTTGGTGCCTGAGAGGATTGGTGTCCTTATTATCTATGATAGGTTGGTTACTGAGAGGATTGGTGTCCTCATTATCTGCGACAAGTGGGTGCCTGTTGAGATGAAAAATTATAATTTGTAAGTTGGTCCTTGTATAAGAAAATAAAGAAAAAAAATTGTGGTTTTCTCCCACATTGTGTTTCCACATAAAATTCCTGGTGTGTTGTGTTTACTGTGTTATTTTGATTTTTGCATGTATTTTTCATTGAGTGAGCACTTTAAAATAACATAAATTGTTGAAAGGAAAGAAAATTTAGTAAGTTAATACAATATTGATTCACCCCCTTCTCTCAGTATTGTTCAGAGTCTCAAAAATTGGTATCAGAGCGGGGTTCCTTCAGTAACAACCTAACAAATGGAAGGATGATCACACAGAAAGTATGGAAAGTCAATACTCCTCCTTTTCTTCAACAAGACCTCCTCTCTTCAATGGAACAAATTTTGCATTTTGGAAAATCAGAATGAAGACCTACTTGATGTCTCTTGGTATGGATGTTTGGCATATCGTGGTAGATGGTTATAAAATCCCAACAACTCTTCCAACTGATGCACCTGGTAAGAAAAATTACTGCAATAATGCAAGAGCTATGAATGTTATCCAAGGTGGGCTTGCAGAAACATAATTTGTTAAAGTGATGCAGTTGGAATTAGCAAAGGAAATATGGGACAAACTGGTAAATAGTTATGAAGGAGACGAAAAAGTGAAGTTGGCCAAACTTCAAGTTCACCTAATGCAATTTGAAAACTTAAGAATGAGTGAAGATGAAAATATTGCAAGTTTCTTTCTTAGAGTGGATGAAACTGTGAGCACTATGAAAGGGACAGGAGAAAAGATTGAAGAAGCTATGGTGGTTCATAAGGTATTGAGAAATCTTCCCTCAAGACTTGATGCAAAGGTTTTTTCTATAGAAGAAATGCATGAACTAGATAAACTAACTATGGATAGGCTCCATGGAATTTTGACTTCTTATGAGATGAGGACCAAGAAAGAACAACCATATCTAAAGAATGCAGTCTTCAAGGCATCTGTCAAATCATCAACTTCTCAAGATCATATTTCATAAAAAAACTTCTCAAATGAAGAAGAAGCTAACTTTGTAAAGAAATTGAAGAGGGGCTACGGAAAGTATAAAGGTATGTTACCTTTCAAATGCTTTCATTGCGGTAAAGTTGGTCATTTTTCATCTAAATGTCCCTTCAAAAAAAACAAGGAAAAAGAAAGAAAAGGAAAGGATAAACCTAGGAAGATTAAAAACAAAAAGTCTTTTAAAAGGGAAAATTTTTATTCAAGAGAGGATAGTAGCAACTCTTCAGACACTGAAGAAGAAGAATATGATCCAAATACAACTCAAGATGAAAAACTTCTCATGGCTTTGGAGCAACAAAAATCTAATCAAGAAAAAAAAGAAATAGAAGAGTGTGAAGTCGTAGTATACATGGAAGGAGGTTTCATTAGTGCTCTATAGGAAATCTCCCGACTGAAGAAAAATAATAGACTAAGAAGAGAATAGTTACAGTTTTATAAAGAAAAAGACAAGGAGATCGATGAAGATATAAACATCTTAAAAGTCCAGCTAGAAGAGGCCAAACAAAGGGAATACATACTGATGAATCATATAAGAGAAAAGGAGAACCTTTGTGACAAACTAGAAGCAAAAATAGTGTCCTTAAGAAAAGATATAGAGAATTCCAAGACTCAAATGAATATCAAATTTGTAAGAGGATCTGCAATCCTAGATAACATTCTCAACAATCAGAGACCACCCGATGACAAGAAATTACTAGCATATAAGGAAAGTTCAAACGATGTCAAAGGAGAGTCAACAATGAACACGACAACTACTGAGAAGCCCACAAGCTATGCCAATGCTCTCAAGTGAAAACTAGTCAGTCTAACAAGTCAGGAACTGGAAAGAGGAAGTAGTCGGAACTGGATCAATGTTAAGCCCTAATATTGGCTCATTACCCCTGAATTGGGGCATATTATATTAGTAATGTTATTTTATTTATGTTGTCTTTAGGCCATTAGTTGTAATTATACCTCCTAGTCTCCTATATATACCAAGGAGACATTTTCATTTTGAATCATCTTGTAATTGAACATTTGAGTGGGGTAAAAGGAGGTTGTCCCCTCGAAGAGGCTTATTATCTGAAATTATCTCTTTTTCAAGGCGTTGATTACTTTTTCTGAGGTTTTTTGATGCTATATTGATATTTGGTTCTTAACATATGGTATTAGAGCTCAAGGTCTTGGGGTTTCGCTGCTACATCTGAGACACCTTGGAATTTTTGCTATAACTTTTTTTCTACAACATTTCAGAAGGAACGTCTTGGAGGATATTTAGTAGACGGATCAAGGTACGTTGGGTTCAAAATTAATCTCCCGAGGCCTTATAATTTTATATATACAACCTGTACAAGATAGGGTTCTGGAATCATCTTGAACTGAGTCAATGCGGAATTTTCGCTATAAAATTTTTTCTATAATGTTTCAGACCCTGAACTTCGGAGTCTATTTATAGAAATTAGTAAGGTATCCATGGTGAAAATTTTAGCTTCTGGATCATCTTAAATTTGTAGATACACCCTGTGTAAGATAGGGTATCTAACTAGTCCTATTGACTAGTCTCAAGAAGGTGTTCCAGGTAAAACAATCATAACTTCTTCCTAGAGTATCCAAATCGAGTGGGACTGGTTTCATTAGATCATGGACAGTCTGTAGTATTTCTGGTGCAAGTTTCAGAATTTTATATCATTTATTTTGTGCGGGGCACGCTATACAATTGATATCTCTTGGAAAGGCCAAAAATCAGCAAGTTGTGGGGAAGTTACCGTAAATTCCACTGGGCACATCCAATTTTGATCAGACATGTGCACTCTCTCATCCCTTCAAAGCTAGTACAATTTCCATCGCATTCATGGAGATAGTTCAAAAGATACATGGCGGCCCAAAGATTATTGTAAGTGACAAAGATCCCATCTTCACTGGACATTTTTGGACATAATTATTTTCTTGTTTGGGTACTCAATTGGCTCATAGCTCATCCTATCATCCTCAATCTGATGGAAAAACCGAGATAGTGAACAAA
>ML777878.1:375370-401627 GCA_009831015.1 Picea engelmannii
ACTTTCCATAAATAGAAAGTTCTCCAATACTTTATCATTTAAATATTCCTTCTTGATTTTGTCACTTCTCTTTATTATTTAAATAATCCACCTTGACTTTGTCACTTTACTTTATCATTTAAATAATGATTTCTTCTTTTAGGCACTTTGACTTCTTTGACCACATGGGCTTCAAGCCTTTATATGGGGGTCCTTCTACTTCATAAAGCCATAACTCTCAAACCATGAGGAGTTATGTGACATTCCACATACCACCGAAAATGGAATGACAAGCACTATCCAACTAGGATAGTTTCATCAACAACTTCATTGATATTCATCTCATTATTCCATATACAAGCATGGGTCCTCCAACCACAACTTAACCACAAAGCGTCTTCCCGTGAGGGCTTTCAACATAAGAGGATCACTTTGGAGTTCATCCATTTGTGCACCTTATCAATCATGATAAGACAATAATGAGTCATCTATGCATCAATCCACCACTGCATCATATACATCAACTATCGATCATGTATCAATGACAACTCATTGATCCATCTTCATCATATCAATGACAACTCATTGATCCATCTTCATCTACTGGTTTCCAATTGACATCTATCATTTTCATCAAGGACATATACATTACATCAATCAACAACCAATTAAGCCTATCAATCAATCCGTCACTTGACATCAATCAATGACATCAATCAATCAAACCATTTGGCATCAATGACAACATGCAAACCATTGGCATCAATGACAACATGATCCAACAAGACTAGATATTAGCTATAACTGGACAACTTTGAAACATTTTAGATGTAATTTCTCTACAACGTGATGTAGTATTTTTACTCACACACACACACATATATGTGTGTGTATGTGAGAGAGAGAGAGAGAGAGAGTAAAAAGACTACATTGCGTTGTAGAGAAATTACATCTAAAATGTTTCAAAGTTGTCCAGTTATAGCTAATATCTAGTCTATCTATGGACCAGTAATCGAGTCTAATAATGTCCAAAAGCAAAATACCCCAGTACTTTTGATAAGTGTAAATTCTACAAAACAAACTAAATAGTCTAATAACCTTACAAAACATGAAAATTCAACAAAAGGCATGCCCACTCGCCACTTCTTCCAACATTATCTTCCTTGTTTATGGAGCTAGTTTGTAATGTCTCCATCTTTTGGGTTCACATGTTCTGCAGTTGGAGATGACTTCTAAGGCTTGTGTCATCTAGGAAAAAGGGGTGAGGTTATGTTACCAGTGATACCGAAGGGTTTGGAGGAGTTATGTGAGGCACAACCTAGTCCATTTATCATCTTTCATCATCAGGATCACTTCCGCACAGTTCGTTCTTGGTTACGATTCTCGTAATTTGGGAGTATTATTGAGCATAATTTAATAAATGCACTAAAGGTGTTATTTGGATCATATTATTTGAGGGGACACCTTAATGTAATAACTCATTGGAACTGGGAGGAAAAGCTCTAAAGGTTGAGATAATAAAAAGGTGACTTCCAGTGGCCGAAAATGCTTTAAAATCGAATAAATCACTTTTTGGAGAAAAAAGATATATTAAATTAATAAAGTGATTTTATGAGAAAATATTAAATATGACTTAAAAGTCACTTGAGGGGAAAATGGTGAGAGGGGGTATAAAGAAGCGATAGAGACTCATATTCTCTCATTATGTCGATGATCATTTTGATATTGGTTTGGAGAGCTCTTGGGGCCTTTGGGGTTTGGTGGAAACCCTTGTTTGATTGGTTTCAGTGGTGAGACTATCCACCCTAGTTAGTCGAGTTTCGGTGGTGAGAGATCCACCATCTCCATTAGAGGGGAGATCATTCAGATATTCCACTTGTTTCTATTATGAGAAAGAGATCCATCATTTTGTAGCAGTTTGGGGTTTAGAAGAAAACATATATTTCTTTGTGTAGGCAGAGTTCCATTGTTAGGAGATTGATTTGTTTGAGGAAAGGCATTTTGTTACTTGTAAAAGTCGATTTATGGAGGTAGAGGTCGAATACCAATGATAGAGGGCGAGTGTTCATTTTTGGAATGGATTCCCATTGAGTTGGGTTGAGTTCTATAGCCATTGGGTCGAGTTTTCATTGCTAGGGTGATTTCCTTCATTTGTTGGACTGAAATCATGTTTAGGGCCAAGTTTATAGCTATTGTGGTTGATTTTGCTTACCAAGGATGAGTGTACTCATTATTGGGCCAATTTCTTGGCAGAGAGGAAGATTTTTCCTTGAGGGAAAACGTGACTTCTTGAAGCATCCCATATCTGGAGGGTTGGAGGACATTTATGCAGCAAGATCGTGGGTTTTTTAGCTAATGTTGTAACCAACACATTATCTACAACTTGCAACCAGTTATGCCAGCCAGTAGCTATGCATTTCAAGATGGAATTGTGACTTAATTGTTAATGTAACAACTCAAATTTAGAGTAATAATAAAGCACTTCCATTGGCCCTATTCCTTGTTGTCTATTAAACCATTTTCAGTATAGTTGTTTGTTGTTATACATATCTTGTATCTAGTGCATTTGGAAATGTTAAGCCAACATATACATGAAAACACAACAAACAATCATCTCAAAACAACATATCAGTGGTAGTCAAGGATTATAGTGGGTTGGGCTATGTCACAAAGTGTTTGATAAAGTCCCACACATTAATAAACTTGCAGAAGCAGGGAAAGGGGATATATAGTGTGGTTCTGGAGGTGGTAGGCAAGCCGTTTGACAAAACAATTGAACCAGAAAACATTAAGTACTACAACATTCCATAACAAGTTTATATCATGCATCCTAGGAGGGACATTACAGTGAGTTTAGGGGTTGTCTAACAAGTGTTTGACAAAGGTCCTAACTCAAAAAAATTACCAAAAACATAACAACAATGATAAGGAGTTTATTACAATGGTATTTGGGCACAACAACAAAGTGTTTGACGAAACCTCTCAGCGAAAACAAGCAGTAAATCATAACAACAAGGAACAAATATGTATCTTTGTATTAGGAGGGATATTACATAGTTGCTCAATTTCCATTACCTCTTCAAGTTGATGCACTATTGTTTCCTCATTTAGCTTGCCACAATTGGAGTTCACCGATTGGACTTGGTTTGAAGCTCATGAATGTATCGGACATCCTGCTATATTATGATTACATGACGACCATTTGATGCTTCTGCTACCTAAAGTGTGCCCATAATGGTTGTTACCTAAGATGCTACATTCAATTCATTCTCATAAATATTTGTATTGAATGTGTAAATTGATGTCATGTTTGCTTGTATAACTTCTTCATGATTTCTCAAGGTCCTGCGAATCTCCTTCAGCTCCTAGTAATCCATTGTGAAGTGACAGGGAGAGTGCCAAGTTTCCTTTGAAATTTCCACAATATAATCTATTTCCAAACCCAATAATAAACAAGATACTAAAAGAAGGAAGTCACAACAAAGCAACCAATCGGTCTTCATTGTAGTTCCAAAAAATAGAACTCTGTCCCAAGAACCGATAAGAAAACTGCTTAATAAACATAGAGGAAAGATGCACAACTAGAACTGAACCACCAAGAACAAAGCTTCTGCTGAAAGCCTGAGGATGGGTCTCTCCAAAATTCTACAACCATAGTTCAAACACCAACGTGCTTGCTTGAGCTCCAACTAACCAATATTTCTTCCTCCACATAGCCATCCAAATAATCCCACCGTGTCTAAGAGTTACTCCAATCCCAGACACATAAATGTGAAACCTAATCGATGAAGATATGTGAGAATGAACCCCCCATATTGTCTCATAGCTACTTCGTCCATGTAGTCTGAGGGTCATACACTCAACCATGTGACACCTTAATGCTTTGATACACGGCTTATGTTTCATTAATACCAAGGAATGGGTTGATAAAGTTGGTTTCCATTAATGCTAATGATCCCTTCTTTTAAGAGGGTGTCTTTGTTAATGAAATGGTATGTAGTTTGATTATTCTCTCGAAGGACATGGAAGAAGATGAATCTAGTGAATTTTAGGGTCTCCTTTTTAACCTAATCAAATATTCATTAAGAGTGTGATCAACAACACTAGTCTTGGACACCTGATTCGGGTGACAACTAAAGGCCCATCTAGCATCCTAGACCATTTGCAGAACATGATACCTCCCGCCTTGAATTCCCATAGTACATAAGGCATCTTCCTACCTCATTCCCATGTTGAGCATTAACTTGGATTTCATTCTGGACAGATGGTCTGCGCTGACTACCAAGTGAACGACCCTCACCAGTTATTGCAGATGATTTATGAGTACAATGGTTACGAATTACAGCCTCCAACACTTCGAGCTCCAACTGACGGTTGTTCATTCCTGCAACTTAATCCCCTTCAAGTACACCATTGATCCTCAATCTCATCTCGATGCAAGAATTCGTGCGAAAGGTTTCACTGATAGGTTTATGGCGGGCTCACCCCCCCTTCTCATGTATCAGTTATTTCAAAAGAAGAGGAGCTCCTACCGTATTTCGAAGCCATGTTGGGTTTGGCTCACTGGCACCCTTAGCATTCCTTGTTGCTCCCACTATCGACCGCGCAATCAAACCCATAATGTCGAAATGGAAAGGGTTAAACCCAGAGGTAGAGGAAGATCCTCACAAATTCATCCAAGGCCACGCATTTAGCAGGAAGAATCTGTTTACTGTTGTAATGGTTTCCCACGTGGCAACCCAGCAGTAGAACGTCAATAGTTATATTTTTGCCTTTTTTATTAATACAATGTTGATAGTTTAAAAAAAAAAAAAAACTAGTCTTGGATACCATTTTGCCAATGATGAGCTTTGAATCCTCCATTTCACAATTGCTAACTTTATTCCTTGCATTAATTGTACATAGAGAAGCAAGGTGTTCTAGAATCGTGTATGAGAGATGTGGAGGTGTTAGAGTTAGATAATAACAATACATTTAAAAAAACATAAAGTGGCCTCAATTAAAAATAACAACAATTATTATTATAAAATAAAGGTGGTTTAATTAAACAAAACAAAAAAATTAAAGTCAACTCAATTAAAAAAATAATAATAAAAATAAAGTCGATTCAATTAAAAAAAACAATTACACACAACGTGTAAAACTTGTCATGGAATATAATAATAATAATAAAATTACACCTAAAGAAATTGGATCCCTTTAGGTGCTTGATAGATCCGAGTTTAATATGGATCTATGCATTGTTTGATACTATAATGAGTCTCCAAGCATAAATCCAAGCATAAGTCAATGTTATTATTCCTCCTAGGTTTATAATAGCCCCCTAGACACTTGTCACCCCATTTTTATATATTTATTATAAAAAGTTGTATACACTAAATAAATTTTATTTTGAAATTGTTTTTATGATTTTGCAATTTTTTATATGAAAAATTAATTGTTATTTTGAATTTAATTCTCATAATTAATTTAAATAACTAACACGCACATTACAGTTTAGACAGTCCAGAGAAAGCCTCTCCTCATTTAGAGGATGGTATCTAGGGTAAACCCTAAAATCATTCTTCCCAACTACTCGAACTAAACCCAATTAACAAGATATAAATTAAAATATATCATAATCTTCATATTAATAAATATATATTCAAATGTTTGACATTGCTCTAATTATTTTAGTTTTAACAAATAGGCCTTGTTAATACTCTGACTCAAGTGGCTTTGATGCACATCCTCCCTTCCTGACTCTTCACGCATGCCCTCCTCACCTGGAGGGGCCTCGCCCCCCCCCCCCCCCCCCCCCCCCCCCCCCCCCCCCCCCCCCCCCCCCCCCCCTCCCAACCACCTCCTTCTCCCTCCTCCCTGGATGCTGCAACCTTTGCTTCTCTAATCACCTCTCTTCCTAAGACGATCAAGCGTGCCCCTCCAAAGTTCATGAAAAAACTGGTTCAAATCCCCTCGGTTCAGATATAAGGAAGCTCTAGATCCCTCGCCCTAAAATTCGCAGACCATGCACTCATAGGTCATTTCACTGGAATTTGTCCCTCTCCACGGGCTATGGTGATCTGGATTGACAAGAACTAGAAACCCCACCTGAAAGGCAACCTTTCGCACTTTCTGTGTGGAAGAGGCTTCTTTGCCTTTTTGTTCAAAGAAAAATCAAATCGAGATCTCATCTTCAGAAGCGACCCGTACTTTATGGGCTCCAGAGGTATGTATCTTAATAGTTGGACCCCGGATTTCAGCCCCGAGAATGATATCCCTAATGCAATTCCAGTTTGGGTTTGTCTCCCCTTCCTCCCCCTGAACTGTTGGAATAATGAAACTATTCTCTCTATAGGTAATACCCTCGGGAAGTATATCGATCGTGTCGAGCCCAAAGATGGTCTCCAAGCCTATGCACGGATTTGTGTAGAAGTTGACCTTGAAAAAGGCATGACTGAAGCTATTAACCTCACTCTGGACAAATGGACCTATCTACAACAAGTGGACTATGAACAACTTCCTTTCAAATGCAAAATCTGTCACGAATATGGATATTTCGCAAAGCATTGTCCCAAGTCCCCCCCTGAAGAATCTGAACAATGGAAACATCTTAAAAGGAAAAAAACAGCAACGTCAAGGCCAAAATCCTAAAGTCATCCCCACGCCACCCCTTCCTGAACCATCTCAAGACTTAGAGCCTTCTAGTCTGAACTTGAATCACGATCCACCTCGAGTGGAGCCGCCCCCCTCACAACCTCAGATTACTCCTCCACCTGCCTCTCTAGTAAGCCACCCCTCTGCGCCTCCCCGCCTTTACTCAGCACCCCCTTCTCCCCCTCACACGTCTTCTCTCCCTGAGGACAGAGAAATAGAACAAATCTCAGAGGAAGGCTCAGACTTAGACACCCACGACTCGCCCATTAGAAAAGTGGGTAGAAAATATAATCTGCACAAGCGGGAAGCCTCAACCAGGAAGGAAATAGAACTCGAGAAGAAAACAACTCTTGACCAACATGCTAAGAAAGAAACAAGACAGACAAGAAATCAGAATGGACCCAACCCCCATAAAGGGGGAAACTCCAAGCCTTCTAAATGATAAAAGCAATCTCTTGCAACTGCAAGGGACTAGGGAGCCGACACAAGCTCTCGCTAATACATGACCTAATCAAAGAAGAAAACCCGCATGTCCTCCTCCTCCAAGAGACTAAAAGGAAGGATACTGACATCTTTCAGGAAAGCAACTACATCTGGCGTTCATGCAAAGGTGTGGCAGTTAACACAAGATGAGCCTCGAGAGGAATCTACACCTTGTGGAACCCAAGTATCTTCTCTCTGCAAAATTGGTGATCTACAACGCACTGGATCAGAGCAACCCTGCTTCATATTCCTATGGGTAAGATTTTGAATGTCTTTAATGTGTATATGTATGTTATTTATCAAGAAAAAATTGAATGTTGGACCTCCCTCCAAAATCTTCACGGGAGTCTAGATTCTAAGGATATTATAATAGCTGGAGACAACCCTCCACCCTAAAGAAAAGAAATGAGGCATCCAAGTACGAGACCCCACTCATGAGCATCTCGAGGATCTCATATCCTCCTTTCAATTAATTGGCATAAGCCTTCTAATGGCCGCTACACTTGGTCAAACAAAAGGTTAGGACCTGGGCACATCACTGCTTGCCTAGACCATTTTCTCCTAAGAAGCTCCTTCCTTGAGGAGTCTCTTTCCCCCTCCTCTCTCATTCTCCCCTGGACTGGATCTGACCAACGACCCATCACCCTAACTCTATCCCCCCCTGAAAATTTCGGCCCCATCCCCTTCAAATTCAACCCCCTTTGGCTCTCGGACCCAAACTTTTCTAATATTGTCTCAGACGCCTGGATTTGTTGGATACAAGGCTCTCCAAACTACATCTGGGAGCAGAAGTTGAAAAGAGTCAAATCGGCCCTCAAGCAATGGGTTAAAATCAGCAAAGAAAAAGAACATGAAGTCAAAAGCAAGAAAATCAAGGAAATGGAAGAAAACAGATTGGAAATAGAAAAGGGATTCCCCACTCACTCTCTTCTTCTAAAAGAACAACAATACTTTATAGAATACCAAAAAATTCTCCACTCGGAGGAGGAAACTTGGAGGCTCAAATCTCGAAGTCTTTGGCTCAAATCAGGAGACAGAAACATAAGATCATTTCAGAGACAAACCAAGGCCAGACTCTAGAAGAACAAGGTGAAGGAGATCACAAAGGAAGATGGAACAAAAATAAACGACTTTCGACAAATCCAGGAAGAAGCCAAAATCCATTTTGAGCACCTGTTAACTGAGGAAGACATGGCAAATCTAAACATACAAGAAGATTTGTTGCTAAACATCCTGACTGTTGTAATTCATGAAGATAATTCTAGGATAAATCAAGAGATCATAGATAAAGAACTATATTAAGCCTTATTCCAACTTCACCCAGACAAAGCTCGAGGCCCAGATGGCTTCAGCGCCCACTTCTATCAAAAATTGTTGGCACATAATCAAAAAAGATCTCGTGAGAATGATCCAATATGTCCAAAAATCTACAAAGCTGGGGGGCAACACAAATTCCGCTTTTCTAGCGTTTATACCAAAGGATTCAAATCCTTCCTCTTTTTCTAGATTCGGGCCCATATCCTTATGCAATGTCTCTTACAAACTCATCACTAAAATCATTGCCAACCGAATTAAGCCTCTCCTACATAAGCTTATCTCCCCAAACCAAAGTGGTTTTGTTGAAAAGAGACAAATGATTGACAACATCATTTTGGTCCAAGAAGCCATACACTCCAACAGGGAATGAGGAGATCAAGGATTGATCATCAAAATTGACATGGCCAACGCTTTTGATAGGGTGAGACATAATTTTTTGTTTGTAGTTTTAAGAAAATTTGGCTTTAGTCCAGAATTCGTAGCCTGGATCTTGGCCTGCATATCCAAGCCTTTGAATTGGCCCTCTGATTAACAGGCAACCAACAAACTTCTTCAAAATTTCGAGAGGGTTGAGGCAAGGCTGCCCACTTTCCCCCCTCCTCTACATAATTATGGCAGAAACCCTTGGTAGGCAGCTGGAAAAGGACCGAGCTTCCAAGGACATTCCTGGTATAAAAATTGCTCATGGGACAAAGAGAATAAATCACTCCCAATTCACTGATGACACCCTCCTCATTGGAGGTGCCTCCATTTTCATAGCTAAGAGATTCGAAAACGCTCTGGACAATTTCACCCAAGCCTTGGGAGCCCTCATAAATAGTGCCAAATCTAATGTCTACGCTTGGAACATTCCCACAAGAACAATTCACCTAATAGCAAGCATCTTTTGTTTTCCTCTTATAGAAAAATGACAAACCTTTAGGTATCTTGGAATCCCAATCTGTCTTAAATATCTTCCTAATTCAGCTTGGAACCAAATCCTAGATAAAATAAAAAACAAGCTGGACCACTGGGGCGTCTTCTGGCTCAATCTGGTCAGTCGAACTGTGCTTTTAAAATCACTCCTCTCCGCTCTCCCCATCTTTCAATTCTCCTCTCTTCTTGAACCCCAGAGCATTAAAACCTCAATCTCTCGTCTCCTCAGACGTTTTCGCTGGGAAGGAGGAAAGATCGAAACAAAAAAGTTCCACCTTGTCAACTGGGATATTGTAAAACACCCACAGAAAAATGGAGGCCTGGGCATAAAAGACCCTACCCTCTCCAACTTGGCTATGGGAGAAAAAATCTTATGGAATATTATTTTAGGAAGGAAGGACTGGTGGAAAACAATTCTCTTGAAGAAATACTCAGCACAGGACAGACTCAGGTGTTTAGAACAACAACACTCCCTACGCAATGGCTCTCCAATAAGGAAAATTCTTTCTGCCTCCATCCCCCTCATTAAAAGTCAGCTCACCTGGATTCCTAGGAATTGCAGGAAGATCCTTATTGGAGCAAACAACATCATGGGAAAACAACCACTTTGGTAGCACATTCAACTTCGACCTCTCATTAACTAGCTAGATTCACAAGGAAAAAAATACATCTCAGATATCTCTTCCTGGAACGCTGATTCAGGTGATTGGATAGGATGGAACCTTCAAAATCTTCCAAGCAATCTTCAGGACGCAGCCTATCAGTTGCAAAGTCTTTTGAGAGGTTGCGCCCCCATTTTCAACACGCTAAAAGATGGGAGATTTTGGGGAAATGGTATATACTCTGTTAAGCAAGGATATTCACATCTTCTCTCCCAAACATATCTCCCCCCCAAAGATAAGATTTGGAATTCCTCTGGAACAACGACAGTCCTCCTAAGGTAATCTACTTTTGTTGGATAGTGRCACATGGAAAATTACTTATAGATGAAAATCTTCTCAAAAGGAACATACACGGTCCTTTCAGATGTGAGTTGTGTCGCAATGCACAGGAAACCTCTCAACATATCTTCCTACATTGCCCCTTTGTTATCTCTGTGTGGAAAKCAGTCCTCCAAGGCCTCCACAGCAAAATCAGATGGTTGTCCCAACAAAGAGAGCTTTTCTCAAACTGGAAATCCCTATATCGTGGCTCCTTCAAGAATAAACCTCTCTTCAAAGACTTATTTAAAGCCTTACCTAAATACATTTGTTGGAAAATTTGGCTCTCCCGAAATCAAACCATCTTTTTCAACCTTCACCCTCCCACCAGATCTTGTAGCTAAAAAATTCGTCACCCTTATGGTTGAATTCTTCCTTTCCAAATCCAAACCCATCTCCTTCACCCCCTCATCCACCTTAGAATATGATTGGATCTCCACATTTTTCCCCTCCATACCTCCCGTTTGCCACCCCCCCTCTCTAATGAGATCCTCCTCGTAGCTTCATGAAGACTTTGATTTCTTACAATGGTGCAATGAGCAATAGACACATATTCTCTACTTCGATAGAGCATCAAAGGGAAACCCTAGGGTGGCAGGAGTGGGAGGGGTCATCATTTTCCTACGAGGAAATCAAACACTTGCCTTTCACTGGAGCCTTGGAATTGCTTCCAATAATCAAGCCGAAGCTTACACTCTATATCGAGGCCTTCTCCTTGCCAAAAATATGAGCATCCGCTAACTTTCCGTCATAGGCGATTCTAAGATAATTATAAACCATGCCCTCAAAGGCTCCCACCCCCCGAACATCCATTTAAATGCCATATTACAACGAATCTCGGCAATTATCAAACACTTCTCCTCTGTTTCCCTCTTCCATGTTCTTAGATGCAATAACCAAATGGTCGATACCCAAGAAAACCTGGCAATCACTCTGGAGCTAGGTTCATTGGTTGTTAATGGGCTCACACAATACAGACCCTTCCCATGATCCAGTCGCCTACCCACCAAGCAATTGACTTTTAGCGGCCAACTCACCTGTCTGCTCAGCCCAACACTTGTACTATGAATCTAGCCATCAACATGAAATCTTCATGTCAAAACACCTCTCCCCTGACTCTGACACTTGGCTCATGCATCCGGGACCGCAAGTTGTTATACCTTACCTCTCACCACCTTGACGCTCCCTCCTTCACATCAGCGCGTTCCACTCTACACACACCAGCCATCTCCCCCGGCTTGGGAGGTCACTTCGACATTCTTCTGGCTGCTCCAATTCATGGTAACAAGACCTGGAGTGGGATGAATTCGCTCAGCATGACTACATGGGCATACTATCCATTGAATTCCAGTAATGCGAGCAGTACCAAGATCAGCAGAGGGCATGGTAGCAGCTCGTGTGTTCATCCAAAAACGAGAAATTGGAATCGTCCTTTTAATCTTGCGTAGGCGATGGAGCATATCAGAGGATGCATGGCACATCTCTTGGGCCTATTTCATACTCCGCATAAGAGAGCGGACTCTGCCCCCTCTTCTACCACAGATACAGGCACTTGCATAATTCAGACAAGCAGCGAAAGCAGGCCCAACAAAATGAGTAGGAGCACATGCAACCAACATGCCATCTCAATGGAAGAGCATGAGGAATTGGTTAATACGGTGCAAAACCTACAAATTCAACTCAGAGCCCTCTCGACGCAAGTCTTAACCATAACGAAGATCACCATCTAGCACCGGGGAGAGCATCAGCGGACAAAGGGCGAATGCAAGGCGCTAAGGCAACAAATATAAATTTTTCAGTTTGGGGTTGGACCTGCTTCACCTTCGGCTTCCCCAACATCTTCTGCTGCCATCTTTGATGAAGCTTCTTCTCCAGGACCTCGACCGCGACTGGACCTAAATCTACGTCTTTCAGCCCCCAGCACCAGACGAGAACAAACTTCAAGTGTATGCTATGTTTAATAGTTCTTTTGTTAGGCTCTTACTGTATGATCTTTATTGTAAAAGCTCAGATCGGCTTTAGCATAGAAAAAATTCATGCCTCCGCTCACCACATACCTACTGGGAGCTTAAAGGGAGGTGAATTTTGTAATTACAGCTCCTGCAGCTCATTTTTTGTTGATTATCTGCAACTCTTTTAATATAAATTTTCTCTCGTTTTTGTATTATATATATATATATATAATGATCTTCTTATTAATATAATAATTAATCAATAAAAGATATATAGTTATTTATTCAACTTTTTATATAACAAATTGAAAAATAATATATTATTTTTATTAAAAAATTTGGATACATTAAATAAATCTTAAAATTATCTTTACAATTATAAAAACTTCTTATAGTGTAAGTTATTTGTTTATCTAAATTGTAAAAACGTTCACATATATATTTTAAAAATTATTTTCTCTTATATTAAAAAATCACTTATCTTTATATTTATTATGAAGACAATAATATATAAATTTAACAATAACACATTATCCTTCGCTTGCTTTTTATATTTATTACTCTGTGTTGAAGGCCTGGGACTATAGCAATCAATTTTGCATTGACCACTAATTAGTTTTTGCGTTGACCAAAAATCTATCGCTTTTTTCCATAGTTGAATTTTGTTGCAAGCGATTCAATTTTTTTTGTTGGCTTCTAATTGGTCGTTCAGAACAACATCTTATTGTCATGCTGGTGACGGCAATTTAATAAGCGATTTAATTGTGGAACTGTAACGCATGGTTGGGAGGGGTGAATGTACTAGTGTCAAAGTTCGGAGAGGATATAAGTTCCCGAAGCTTGTCGTTGTGTCAGTTGTTGAATGAAGAATATGCAAATGTATTTACTATCATACAATGTATAGACAAATTTTAATAAATATAAATAGATTTGTGTGTACAATATGGGATGATTTTGTGTGGGGAATTTTATGGATTGCAATGAGTTTTGATTAATCTTTTTGTTCAAAGTAATTGTTTTTCAGTTCGTTGTGTGCTAACGTGATATAGTATGCTAACAATTTTGCGTTGACCGCTAATAAGTTTTTGAGTTGACCAAAAATCTATCGCATTTTTTCATAGTTGAACTTTGTTACAAGCGATTCGATTTTTTGTGTTGTCTTTAGATTGGTCGTTCAAAACATCTTATTGTTGAACCGGCAACGACAATTTAATAAGCGATTTAATTGTGGAGTTGGAGCGATTTAATATGCAAATGTATTTACTATCATAAAATGTATAAACATATTTGAATAAATATAAATAGATTCTTGTGTATTGTATGGGATGATTCTGTGCAGAGGATTTTATGGATTGCAACACGTTTTAATTAAGTTTTGTGTTCAAAGTAATTGTTGTTGAGTTGTTTGTGTGCTAACGTGATATAGTGTGTTATGAGCGAGAAAGATGAGGTTCTTCGAAATTAGGGTAAGAAATGTTGTGCATCTACTATCTTGTTTTGAGCCAACTTGGTTGGATACATACAAGAGTTGGTTATGTTCATGCATAGTGCAGTTAGTTATGTTGTGTTGTTGGTTAGAATGGTTGGTTGTTGTTGTTTGTTTTTGCAAGGGGTATTTAAGCGTGCCAGTGTTTGTTGCAAAGAGTGTGTAGGGTGAAGACAATTAAAGGTTGATATGTGAAAGAGGCATGATGTGTGTTGCAAGTTGCAAGTTGCAAGAATTGTGATGTTGGACTTTTGCAAATCTATATCGAAGGGTAAGAAATCATGTGCACTGAGTGCTATATTTCTAGGAAGATTAGAAACAAATTGTTATTTTGCATGGTGAAATTAGTTCTACTATGTTGTTGGTTGAAATAGTTGTTTGTTGTTTTGTTTTCTTTGTAGAGGCAATTTAAGCAAGTAAGGGTTTCTTACAGAAAGTGTGAAGGTGGGAGACAATTAAAAATTGACTGGAAAGAAAGGTGTTTAAAAGGATGAAGGTGCTGACAATGTTAGGGTGTTGTGTGTTGGGAGTTGCATGAGTTGTGTTGTTGGGATTTTGCAAATCTATGTCAAAGGGTAAGAAATCATGTGCATTGGAGCTATATGGCAACGAAGATTAGAAATAGGTTCTTATTTTGCGTTTGCATTTATGAATATTCAATTATGTTTGTTATGCAGATGCAATTAGGTTGTGTGCTTGTTGTCTAATAGTATATGCTTGATGCATAGTGCAAGTGTTGTGTTTTGTTGGAGTTTGTTCTGGTATTTTACCGAATCGTGTTCATGTCCTGTAGTGACTGTGTGGGCGTAAAATAGTGAAAGGTGTACAGGAAAAGACCTTCGGGCGTAGTGCAATTAGCTTTGATGTGTTGTTGGTCAAAATGGTTGGCTATTCTTTTTTTAATCTGATGCGATTTAAGGGGGTTAGGGTTTGCTTTGACGATTTTCTAGTATCTGACATTGTTGTCTTTTCTGTTTTTTGTATAAGGTTTTTTCCTAGGACAATGAATATTGGGTATGTTTTCAATTCCCGTTAGAATAATTTGAAGCGATTCTTATTTTCTTTTGCGGAGCAATCGCACAGACTATTTTAAATCCTCGTGCAAGCAATCCATTGTTCCAATGCTTGTACAGATGTTTCATATTGCTTGCGCTTTGGCATTGTCGTGTTTCTATTCTCGATCTACATGGGATTGTCTATATTTAGGCATTGTGCGGAGAACTAGCACACGGTTCCCTCGCACATTGTTGTACTTCCGCACTTTTGCATTTCAAATGGTTGTGCATCGATGATTGTGATAAGAAAAGTAATTTGTGAGATAGATCGTTGATTTATAGTAAATTCATTTTCTATGATTTAGAAGAAAAGAACATACATTCTTTCAATCTAATTTGAAGATACACAAGTTTTAGAGATACACAGTGCTAAGTACACCAAGTATAGTTATTTGGACTGGATAGATGCGGAGGACCAGCACAGGGACTAGTAATAGAGCAATCATTCGGTCAAACTAGTTTGAATCATTGTGCAAATTGCACACCTATACTTAGTGTATTTAAGATGTCATGTTTTTTATCCTTCTACAAGGAAACGTTACAGGACAACATCCTGCATGACGACACTTTTGCAGCTGCGATTTTGAATAGTTCGGCATCTGTGATTGTGTACATCGCATAGCTATGTCTTTGGTGCTTTGTGCAGTGTGTTTAATTCTCTAGCATTCTTAAATTAATTAGTTTTTCTTTAATATTAAGTTAAATTTATTAAAATTGAATATAAATAGGAAAATACATTCCCACAACTCCATAATTCAAACAATTATCAATGTCATCAATATTAGAATATTGTTATGCATTGATTACATTGATAACTATTAGACTAAGTGTTGTTGTGCGGGCGATATACATGTGAGGAGGTGTGAAAGCTATGCACATTGTCTTTAGAGTTTATTAGTCCTTCCACGGGCCTATACATGTGTGAAGTTACGGAAGTGCGAAGTGCGGACTATATGTTCTTAAATTTCAAACTATTAGACCAAGTGTTGTTGTGCAGAGGATATACATGTGCGAAGATGTGGAAGCTATGCACATTGTCTTCCGAGTTTATTAGTCCTTTTGCATGCCTATACCAGTGCGAAGTTGCGGAGGTGCAGAGTGTGGACTATATGTTCTTAAATTTCATAACCTAAAATCTAAAAAATGAAAATAAATTTACATATCAAATTATGAAACGAGCATCGTTAGCTTAGTTGCTAAGTTTTTAGATTTGTACAGTAGTGTAGGGAGATACAAATAATTATTATTTTGATGTATTGGTTAGTGGTATGGTTGTCTCAATTTTTTTACTATCTTACTCCAGTATCTTCAAAGAAATATTATCCTGGACTATTTTGTCCTCGATTTGATTAAGTAAAATCCTAGTTGGGCATGGAGGAGGCATTGCAGGAGCAAGCCTATTATTTTTTTCTCTTTAATGTATGCACGTATGTCAAACAAACTGTCAAATTTTCCTCAAGACGTCCCTAATTTTAAACTAAGTGTCAAACCAAATAAAAAATCAACCAAGGGTTTTATGGAATACTTACATGGCTTATTCACATTGAATCGTTTTAAATAATTATTGAGCTTGTGCAGTTTCTAGTATAAAATGAAATATCAATCAAAGATAATACACATGTAGCTTATCCATTGAAAGCAAAGGAGCATGCATGGATTTTTCTTAAGGTATCATTCATTCAAGGATTCTATTTAATATGCCTACGAGGTTTTCGCCATAAGAAAATCAATTTGTACACTTTTCAATGAAAAGTACAAGGAGCCATAGTATGTGTTTATAGGTATTGTATTCTTGTATCTTTGCTCGTCCAAATTGATATACTTGTGTAGAGGTGCGGAAGCCATATCTTGGTTGTGTGGATATATACTTGTACAGAGGTGCGGAAGCTATCCTAGACTATTTTGTCCTCGTTTTAATTAAGTAAATTCCTAGCTAGGCATGGAGGAGGCATTGTAGGAGCAAGCCTATTACTTATTTCTCTTTATTGTATGCATGTTTTTCAAACAAACTGTCAAATATCCCTCGAGACGTTCCTAATTTTAAACTAAGTGTCAAACCAAATAAAAAATCAACCAAGGGCTTTACAGAATGGTTACATGGCTTGTTCATATTGAGTTGTTTTAAATAATTATTGAGCTTATGCAGTTTCTGGTATAAATGAAAGATCAATCCAAAATAATACACATATAGATTATCCATTGAAAGCAAAGGAGCATGTATGGATTTGTCATAACTTATCATTCATTTAATGATTCTATTTGATATACCCGCGAGGCTTTTGCCATAAGCAACTCATGATGTACATTTTCCAATGAAAAGGCCAAGGAGCCATAGTATGTATTTATAGGGATTGTATTCCTGCATCTTTTCTCATCTAAACTGATATACATGTGTGGAGGTGCAGAAGCCATTTTTTGGTTGTGCAAAGGTGTGGCAGTTATCTCTATGCCAACTATATGTTTTTGTTTTTATTGCTAGTATTTTATAGAATTGATAACATTGATATTATTAAATAACTTTTGATAAAATTGATAACATTAACAAATTTGCATATTATTAAGTAATATATTTAATGTATATGTTTTCTGAAATTGTTTTTATAATATAATTATTTTTATGTAAAAATTATTATATCATTTCATAAATACATCTAATTATTCTAAATACAAATGAAAAATAACCACTTTTAAACCTTTCATTTTACATATACTAGAATATATTTATTGTAATCTTAAAATGAATATTAAAATAAATTTATTGTAATCTTAAATTGATTAGTTTTTCTTTAATATTAAGCAAACTTTATTAAGATTGAATATTGAATATAAATAGGAAAATACATTGTCGCAACTCCACAATTCAAATAGTTATCAA
The DNA here is from genome assembly GCA_009831015.1 of Picea engelmannii. Lineage (NCBI taxonomy): Eukaryota > Viridiplantae > Streptophyta > Pinopsida > Pinales > Pinaceae > Picea > Picea engelmannii. The sequence continues at coordinate 393,049 of ML777878.1, forward strand.
TGTCATCAATAATATAATATTATTATGCATTGATAACATTGATAACTATTAGACTAAGTGTTTTTGTGCGGGGAATATACTTGTGCGGAAGCTATACATGTGAGAGTTTATTAGTCCCTGTCGCAAACCTAGGAGTATACATGTGTGGAGGTGCAAAGTGAAAACTACATGTTCTTAAATTTCTTAACCTAAAATCTAAAAAATGAAAATAAAGTTACATATCAAATTATGAAGCAAGCATCGTTAGCTTAGCTGCTAAGTTCTTAGGTTTGTATAGTAGTGTAAGCATATACAAAGAATTATCATTCTCATGTATTGGTCATCATTCTGGTTGTCATGAGTTTTTGAGTATTTTACTCTAGTATCTTCAAAGAGATATTATTCTGGACTATTTTTTCCTCTATTTGATTAAGTAAATTCTGGGTTGGGCAACGAGGAGGCATTGCAGGAGAAATCTTATTACTTATTTATATTTAATGTATGCACGTTTGTTAAACAAACTGTCAAATATCCCTTGAGACATGCCTAATTTTAAACTAATTGTCAAACCAAATAAAAAATCAACCGCTTGTCGAGACGTGCCTAGTTCTAAACTAACTCTCAAACCAAATAAAAAATCAACCAAGGGCTTTATGGAATAGTTGCATGGTTTGTTCACATTGAGTCGTTTAAAATAATTTTTGATTTTGTGTAGTTTCTGGTATAAAATGAAAGATCGGTCAAACATAATACATATATAGGTTATCCATTGAAAGCAAAGGAGTATGCCTGGATTTGTCATAACATATCATTCATTCAAGGATTCTATATGATATGCCTACGAGGCTTTCGCCATAAGCAACTCAAACTGTACACTTTCCAATGAAAATCCCAAGAAGCCATAGTATGTATTTATAGGGATTGTGTTCCTATATCTTTGCTCATCCAAATTGATATACAAGTGCGGAGGTGAGGAAGCTATATTTTGGTTGTGCGAGGATATACTTGTGTGGAGGCGCAGAAGCTATCTCTCTGCGAAATATATGTTTTCATTTTTATTACTGATTTTTTATAACATGGATAACATTGATATTATTAAGTAACATTTGATAAAATTGCATATTGTTAAGTAAGATATATTTAATATATATGTTTTCGGAAATTGTATTTATAATATAATTATTATTACATAAAAATTATTATATTATTTTTGAACGTGTGACCTATTTGTGGAGGTGCGGAAGTTATATATGTACTATATGTGTAACAATATTCTATTATTGATAACATTCATAACAATTAGATTGTTCGGTGTGTGGGGATATACCCGTGTGGAGGTGTGTGCTATATTTGTAGCTTTCGCACATATATATCAATGTTATCAATAATAGAATATTGTTATGCATATAGTCAGCACAGATATATCTATGCGAAGGTGTGGAAGCTATATATGTACTATATGTGTAACAATATTCTATTATTGATAACATTCATAACTATTAGACTATTCCTTGTGTTGGGATATACCTGTGTGGAGGTATGTGCTATATATGTAGCTTTTGCACAAATATATCAATGTTATCAATAATAGAATATTGTTATGCATATAGTCAAGACATATATATCTATCTGAAGGTGTGAGCTATATCTATTCCACACAAATATAATTGTGTGGAGGTGTGGAAGCTATATTTGTGCAGAGCAGATATAACTTGCGCACCTCCGTACATCTATGTCTATCAGACTATATGCATTTAGTTGTATTAAATTTCATTATTTAACATATATTTTCCTGCTGGCATGTTTTTTCCGAGTGTGCATAGCTATTGGTTATGTGATTTCACATTGGGCACAGGTACGTGGCAAGCATAATAGAGGGTTTTTGTGTTTTTGATGGTTATGCAAAAGAAAGACATGCGGGCAATCTGCTATACTTCTGTGGGTGGAAATTTGCAATAGTTTTATACTTTGTTGTAATGCCTTGATTGTTGTATGTTGTGATGGCTTTATTCGCGTTGTTTTTTACAATTTGTTCAGGTGCTTTTGTTGGTGTGATTTGTCAATGTTGTTTGCAGGTGCTTGCTTTGCAAAGCAATCACACAGACTATTTTAAATCCTCGTTCATTCAATCCATTGTTCCAACGCTTGTACATATATTTCATATTGCTTGTGTTGTGGCATTGTCGTGTATCTATTCTTAGTCTACATGGGACTATATCTTTAAGCCTTGTGCGGAGAAATGGCACACTTTGTGCTCGCACATTGTTGTACTTTTGCACTACCACAGTTCAAATGGTTCTGCATCGGTGATTGTGATGAGCAAAGTAATTTGCAAGATGGATCGTTGATTTATAGTAAATTCATTTGTTGTAATTTAGAAGGAAAGATCAGGCATTTTGTCAGTCTATTTTGAAGATACACAAGGCTTAGAGATACATAGTTCTAAGTAGACCAAATATAACTATCTAGACTGCATATCTATGGAGGATCGGCACATGGACTAATAATAGAGAAAGCATTCGGTGAGACTATTTTGAATCCTTGTGCAGCCTACACACATATACTTAGTGTAGTTAAGATGATGTGTTTCCAATCCTTGTGCGAGGAATGTGTACAAGTCAGCGTCCCACATTGCTACATTTTCATAGCTGCGATTTCAAATAGTTTTGCATCTGTGATTGTGACAAGCAACGTAATTTGCAAAATAGGTCGTTGGTTTATAGTAAATTGGTTTGCACCCATTTAGGACCAAAGGCATCTAGAAGCAGTGTGAAGAAAATGTGTTGCTAATCTATAGAAGGTATCTGATACAAGATGTTGTGTTTTTAGGCGTTGTGTGAAGAACTAACACAAGCCATTGTCTTGCATTGCTATACTTATGCACGTCTGCATTTTCAATGATTGCACATATGTCATTGTAACAGGTCACATAATGTGTGAAATAGGTCACCAGTCTATAATAAATTGATTTGGTTGCATTTACAAGCAAACATTATGGATGTACAAGTAGTGCTAAGAAAATGTACTACTTATCTGCAATGTAGAGGTGGTGTTGTTGAAAATTGCAGCAAGGGAAAGAAGTTGCTACCAATATTGAGCGTAGGACAATGGATTTTACAATTTACAAAGTGGAAAAGGCTAGGGATTCTATGATGCAGAACACTACAGAGGTTGGGGAAGCTATCAAGGTCGTATATCATTTTTTTCTATATACTATTTTGTTGTTACCTGATATTCAATGAACCTAGGACAAAGTGAGCAAATTTGAACAGAAGTATCGTTTGATGAGGCTAGTACATAGTTGTATATGGTCGTTGTCAGTGTTAACTAGGCCCCAAGACACCTAGATGCCATAGTTGTTAGCGGTTTTCACTGATAATTAAGTACCAAGAAACTTGACAATGACGGATTTTTATTATTTTTTATTTTTTTGCTAAATAATTTGTACATCTGGAAATTTGTAGTGAAACTATATATGATTAGTCATTTCATGTACATGAACCAATCAAGAACATAAGAAATTATATTTTAAAAAGTTAAAATTTATTTTTTAATTTTCGAAATATTTAATTGAATATTTAAATTTAACACAACTTTGATAAAGTTTATAAAATCGAAGAAAAAAAATGGCCAATGAATTAAAGTCAAAGTAATTTGACTTTCAACCGACTACAATATAACCCATGATTTCTCACTTCAATGGCAGAATAAGGGAAATGTGAGGGAGACGTGGAGTGCATAGAACAAATATTTTGCAGATGTTCAGTATTGCAATGTGAATGCACTGTTACCTATGAACATAACGTTTTGTTGGTTTTATTATCACTATTCAATCACAAGTGTTCTTGTTTGTTATAAATATTATTTTTTTAATTTATATTTAAATGTTATTGTTATGCAACAGCATTTTTGTCATAGTAAATTGTAAATACATCTAATTGTTCTAAATAAACATGAAGAATAACCAATTTTAAACCTTTCATTTTACATATACTAGAATATTTTTATTATAATCTTAAAATGAATATTAAAATGAAGTTATTATAATATTAAATTAACTAGTTTTTCTTCAATATTAAGTTAAATTTATTAAGTTTGAATATAAATAAGAAAATACATTCCTGCAACTCCACAATTCAAACAATTATCAATGTTATGAGTAATAGAATATTGCTATGCATTGATAACATTGATAATTATTACAGTAAGTGTTGTTGTGTGGGTGATATACCTGTCTGGAGGTCCGAAAGCTATCGATGTGTTGTTATGCATGTGCATAACAACACATTGTGCTAAGAGTTTATTAGTCTTTGTGGCAAGCCTAGGAGTATACATATTTGGGGATATACCTGTGCGAAAGTGTGGAGGTGTTGAGTGCAGACTATATGTTCTTAAGCTTCATAACCTAAAATCTAAATAAAGAAAATAAAGTTATATATCAAATTATGAATCCAACATCGTTACCTTAGCTGATAAGTTTTTAGTTTTGTATAGTAGTGTAAGCATATACAAATACTTATTATTTTGACGTATCGGTTATCGTTCTAGTGCGAAGCAAATGTGTTATTTATATGCAGTGTAGAGATTAGTGTGTGATGCATAGCAGGCAGATGAGTATATAGTTGGCATAGATTTTGTCTTTGACAACACAACGTACAATCCAGTCACACAGGCGGATTGGATAGAATGATAGTGGTGAATATTTCCAATTTACCTCTAAGTTATGCCCTATGTACAGAGTAGTCGTTGTGGCAGATGGTTCACACGGAACTAGGCTACATTAGTTGTCATTACATTAGAATGAAGGGTCAAGCAATCCGATTTTGACAGACCAACTATACCCTTGGCACGTACCTAATGATCTAGCACGAAGCAAATGTGTTGCTTATGTGCAGTGTAGAGATTAATGTACAATGTACATCGGGGGAAGTAGTATATAGTTGGCATAATTTTCATCTTTGGCAGTACAATGTACATTCCAATTACACAGGTGGATTGGATAGAATGACAGTTGTGAAGATTTCCAAGATTTCCAATTTACCTTGAAGTTATCTCCTATGTACAAAATAGTCGTTGTGTCAGAGGTTCCACACAGAACTGGGTTGCTTTAGCTATCGCTACATTAGATTGAAGGGTCAAGCAATATGATTCTGATAGACCAACTATACCCTTGGCACGCATGTAGCGATGAGACCACATTCCAAAAGGCACATCGCCAAAATGACAGATATGAATCATTATCTCCTCACATATGCAACTTCACCATGACTCCATTTTTATTATGGCATCAATTCGTTTACCAGTTCTTTATCTTCCTTTGGCTGCAATGTCTACTCACTTTTACACTTTATATATATCGTCTTGTGCATGTGCAGACGTATGAGAAATATTGGATGTTATATTCTATATATCCCCCGCCCATCCACGAGGATTGTAATTTATGGGCGCTTATTGTTATCTTTGCACTTCTCACTGATTCAGGTCCCCTTTCATGGCCCAGATTTAATCACATTGTCAGGCGTGCGATTGCCAGTCCGGACAGATAATTAAGAACCCGCAGGCCAGTTTTCACGAAGGTTTATACTTTTCCATCAACTTCTACGCAGAGGTCTTGCTCTCTTTTTTCGGCAAGAAGAAGTCCCAGATGTCACAGTTGCTTGAACTATCCTTTGAATATGCGAAAATGCACTAGCTCTCTAATCTGGAAGCTAGTTTCCATGTTTCCATGGATAATCACGTTTGTTGAAGTAGATAGCCCAAGGTTGTGGGTTGTCTGCTACATGAAGCTAGGAGGTCTTTGTCTTATGTTGTCATCTCATAACAAAAAGACAAGTAGAGGATGATGTTCTCTCTCTTGATGAAGCTTAAGTTCATCTAGTGGATGTGTGTCTGAATGGTATGCTTTGAACATATTCTTAATTCATGACCGCAAACACCATCGAAGGAACAGAGTCAAGCATTTGGCCAAATGTAGTCCAAATCCATCACTTAGCTTGGAACTTATTTGACTGATTCCATGACCTCTCTCGGGTTGTAAGTACATCTTGGACAGATGATTTGCTCTTACTCAAACTTGGTTGCTAACACAACTTTGTTTGATTCTATGGTCCATTACTAATGATGATTTTCTCTTACTCTATCCCGGTGTCTGGTATCCCATCAAGTTGTTGGCTCCAACACGTATTCAATAATAGTCATTGGGGATTATTGGTATCTAAAGTTTTGAGTTAATATCCCACGCTCGCATAAACCAGCTTGTGCATGCTCATTCCACTTTTTCCCATCGCCAAACTGATGTGCGAAGATTTACAACAAGTGTGCATGGGAACCCGAGGAAGACAAAAGATGAGCTGACAAGGTAATCAAGAATGCCCGAATTGCAGAAAAGTTATGCACAATGCAACCAAGTGATAGAAGCGTGCAAGACTGTTAGTCGGTAGAGCAAGTGGAGCAAAACTGAAAGAGACACAACTACAAAGCAGTGAAGAATATAAAAAGAAACAAACATGACAAAGAAATGGGTTGATTGACTGAGTTGTTTCTAATTGTTCATTGTTCAGTGCATGGTACAGTCGGTTGTTGTGAGAGTCTATAGTATTGTAATGTTTCTAGTTGTGCGTCTGGGTCTATCAAATGTTAAGGGTCTAGAAGAATGTGCATGGTGCAATGCATTGTAACTTTGGGAATTTGTTGGTGGTGTATGAGACTCGATTACTGTTGAATGAGGATACTAATAAAGTTGGACCTATTCTTATCCTATGATGTGTCAAATATGCATCTGGATGGATGTGTTGCTTCTATTATATTTTGTCATCTGTTAAGTTGTGTGGATAGACATAGTTGACTCTAATACATAGAAATATTGCTACATTTGACATCTAACATTGCCATTACTATGTGTTGCAAAATAGTCCATTGTTATTAGTTCATAACATGTTGTTAATGCATTGTCCAACTACTTTGCTTCATTGAAATTTGCATTGGTATTAGTCTAATGTTTAGGGAAACCAATTTTCTTTTTCCCTGTCTATATTCGTCGATGAAACGGTAAATTGATATGTTATCGGGTTGTGCTATGTATTCCAAGGAAATTTGGTAGTTTCTTATTATTGTTGTTTTTCAGCAATTGGTTAAGATGATCAAGGACTATTTCAGAAACTATATGTATCAAAGAAAATCAAACTTGAACATTAACAAAGAAAAGGTATGCTACTTTGAAATTGAATTTAGCATCTTATGTTTTTTCTTGTTCATCGATGCTATAGAAAAAGCCTAATCATCATCTGAATGACATAAACTGGAACATGGAAGATACAATAGATGTTGAAAACTATGAAAACAATGGGACGTGGATTGTAGATGATGATATTGACCATGTTTTGCATGAAAATGGTCTGTTTAGATTGGATGCATTTATATATAGTCCTGGAGATTGTTTGTTTGATGCACTACACATCTTTATACATTTACGCTACTCCTCGATTGAACTGTGAAATGGACTAATAGACCATTTCTTGGTTTGTTTGCACAATAGAGATAAAGAAGCATTGGAATCATATGAGCTTGAACTAGAATCAGACTTCTTGTGTGAATTGCATGGGATTCGGGACATTCATACATATTTGTCAAAAGTGCATCGGTCTGCATCATCAAATCTAAATGACTATGAGAGAGGGCTACGGGGAGATACAATTTGCATACGATGGTTAGAAAAATGGTTAAATATATCAATTGTGGTTTGGCCATCAACAAGGACAACAAAGTATTTTCATTTCAACAAAAATACAAATGCAGATCCATATTGCATTTTGTTTCATGATGCAAATCCTATTAGAGGTCACTACGAACCATTGTTATACAAGAAACTAGCCAGATGCAATCTTGAAAAACCTCATATTTGCTTGTCATCCATGCGCAAAAACCTCGAATACTATTGGAAATGTAATACATACAAGATGCATTCTTATGGATTGAGCAGAGCATTTGTTGTTCTGTCTAGTTGCGGTGATAGTTTGTTTGAAGCAAATTGTTATTTGATAGCTACAGAGTTTGATGCAAAATTGTTGAGACTTTACATTGTGCAATCCTTTTGCAATGCAATGAAAAGTGGTGACTAGAATGCATTTCATTGTTTGTACCAATATCTGGCACCTAGCCTTGTAGGCAATGCAACAACTATTGCAAATTGGCATAAGTATCTTGTAAATATGGAAATGCCATATGAAAAAGGCAAGATAAAGGGTGGGGAATTATGTTTACAAGTGTGGTGTAACATCCCCCATCCCAACCGAGGGACATTACGGTGCAAAATACTCATAATAAAAAAAAAAATTGCTAATTAAATTAATTCATTTACAATTAACTAATTTCATGTAGCTTTTAGCTATGAATTAAAATAGATTTAGCTATTGTCTACAACCATAAAATAGAAGCATCTAAATCATGCTAATAATCAACATGAAATGCAACTAACCAACTTATTACAGTAGCATATAAATTATTCGCATTTACATAGAGTTCATGCACAACAATAACACATGTAAATAACCCAACAACAAGATAAAACACTTATCTTTAAATAAGAGTTGTGCAACCAGCTG
>ML777878.1:415894-435153 GCA_009831015.1 Picea engelmannii
TAAGGGATTAGGGTTTTGGTATCTACGGAATACCTAAAAACATTGTATATATTGTATGGCGAATGGTGAAATTCGATATAATGAAAAAGAAAGGTTTTCCCGGTTGAGGGTTTCCGGTAAAGATCTATGTATATTCTGTGTATAAGCCATTGATTAATTTTTGTATTGCTTAAGAATATATATGCATTGCTTTACTTCGCAGGTTTAAAACTTACATCTAGATGACATATGAGGGTCCTCCAACTTCGTAAGGCCATAACTCTCAAACCGTGAAGATTTATGTGACATTCTACATACCACCAGAAATGGCATGACATGTACTATCCATATAGAATAGTATTATCTAAAAATATATCATAACTCATACTGTTACCCATCAAACAAACTTGGGTCCATTACCCAAACCTGGGGTCACCAACTTCTCATGGCCATAACTCTCTAACCGTGAGGAATTATGTGACGTTCCACATACCACCGGAAATGACATGACAAGCACTGTCCATCTAGGATATTTTCCCTAACAAGTTCACTTTCCTTCATCTCATTATTCCACAATTAAGCATGGGTTCTCTTACTCCACAAAGCGTCTTCCTGTGAGGGCTTTCACCATAAGGGGACCACTTTGGAGTTCATCCATATTTACTTCTTATCAACCATGACAAAACAATAATGAGTCATATTTACATCAAACAATATTGGTTCCATTACCCAAACCTTTGTGCTACAGGGCTTTCTTCAAGGGTTGACATCAATGACAACCAACCTTAATCAACAGTAATCCACAAAAGAGAGTGGCCTCTCATTGTCCATTCATAGCTCATAAAAACCAACAAACCATTGGTATCTTCCTACAACTATCTCAGTTTTCCACCATCTCTCTTCCTCTTGACTTGTCCAACCCAAAGAATGTACCCCTTATCTGTTCTTAGTCCCTCGTGCATCCCATTCATTTATCAGGGTCTCCCTAACATAGGTAACTAGGAATCTCTTAGCTGGGAAGTCAAGGGATCTTGTTGCTAGGAAAACTACTAGCAAACCAACAACAAACACTTGTTGTTACATTGCAACTCACCATGGAGTTCACTCTTCAAGCCTGAACACCTAGCTCTTCAATTTCCAACTCCAAATACGCTCCAATACGCTCCATCTTGCTCTAGAATTTTCCCTCCATGGTTTCACCAGCTCCCAACTCTCTTACTTGCTCTCTACTTGTTATTCATGCACAAAACTTGATTGTCTAAAATTGCTCTCCCAACCCATACAAATTTCATCTCTTTGGATTGCCTTTCTTGATTCACACTCTTCCCAAGCTGATTTTACTCAACACCCATGTGCCCAATAAATTTGGAATGTGACCTCTCACACCCACCCTCTTACATGCATTCAATGATCGGCTTTGGGAACACTCAATCATACATTGGAAGGTTCATATACAAATTTAGGAAAATGGGTTGAATTAATATACATGAGTAATTCCCCCTTGAACCCCTCTTGGCCATTATCCTAGACCCTCCCCCCTCTTGTGGATTAATTCAACCCCCATCTCTTGTCCATGCCCCCTTAACAACTGGCATCATGTTTTTATTATTAAAACATAGAAACACAATTCACATATTACATCGCTTTGGTCATAGCCACCCATTCTATCTACATAAATATTAATTAAATTGGGGGTTAAAGTGAGGGTGTTACTTTCCCCCTCCCCTACAATTGTGTGTCATCCTCGGTGCACTCTATGCTGATATACATATATGCAAATTTACATCACAATACTTAGAAAATAAAAAATTTGCAATTTTACAACTGCAATAGCAGTCCCAACCAAAATCTCATGTTCTTCTCAACTCGTCGACCCAAGGAATGCAACATTCATTTATCAGGGATAACCAGAGGGATGCACCATTTGTTTATCTGGGATAACCCAAGGGATGTACCATCTGTTTATCAATGCTAACCCAAGGTATGATCCATTCGTTTATCAAGGTCCCCAACGTAGTTGGCTAGGACTCTGAGACGTGGTTCTGAAACTCTAGTTGCTCGAAATGGAGACTTACATTCTATTTTTTTCAAAATAGTCAAAAATTCGTGGGTATTCTGCCCGCATGTTTTCTTCATGCTCCAATGTAGCATCTTCAGTACTATAACAGGTCCATTGAACAATTACCAACCCTATGGATTTGTTCCTGATCACTTTGACTTTTCAGTCCAGGATGTGTACTGATTCCACCCGAAAATCCCCTTCGTGCTCCACCTGGATCACATTCCAATCAATTATGTGGTTAGGGTCAGGCACATATTTCTTTAATAATGACACATGAATTACATTATGCACTCTCATGGATTCAGGAAATGCTAGCATGTATGCAATTGGCCCTATCTTTTCTAATATTTCAAAAGACCCACAATATCTCATTATGCCTACATGTTTTCTTCATGCTCCAATGTAGCATCTTCAGTACTGTAACAGGTCCATTGAACCTTTGCCAGTCGTATGGCTTTGTTCCTGATCACTTTGAATTTTTGGTCCAGGATATGTATTGATTCCACCCAGAAATCCCCTTCATTCTCCACCTGGATCACATTCCAATCAATTATGTGGTTAGGGTCAGGCACATATTTCTTTAATAATGACACATGTGTAAGTTTTAAACCTACGAAGTAAAGCAATGCATATAGATTCTTATGCAATACAGAAATTAATCAATGGCTCATACACAGAGTACACAGAGATTTTTACCGGAAACCTTCAACCGGGAAAACCTTTCTTATTTTCATTATATCGAATTTCACCATTCGCCATACAATATATACAATGTTTTTAGGTATTCCGTAGATACCAAAACCCTAATCCCTTAATCCGGGATTAATTTACAAATCAGCTAAAAATAGCAAAATCCGCCCAAAAAAAAAATTTGGGGCGCTGCCCCGAACGCTGCCCGCAACCAAGGGGGGGCATACCTGCCCCTCCCTAGGAAAGCGCTCGGGGCACATAGCAGAGCTCTAGGTGAAGGGATCGTCAGACGCAGTTGTCATATCCGACGCACCCACACACACACATGCAAAGAATATAACACATACCCAACAACATGAAATACATTATGCACTCTCATGAATGCAGGAAATGCTAGTATGTATGCAATTGGCCCTATCTTTTCTAATATTTCAAAAGGCCCACAATATCTCATAGTCAACTTTGGGCAACTTCCTAATTTTAGTGAACTTCTCTTTGCCTTGACTTTTAAAAACACATGTTCTCCCACTTTAAAATATCTAAACACTATGTTCTTATTTGCATAACTTTTCTACCTATCATGGGCAGCCTTTAAATTCTACTTTATATTTGCCATATGTTCTTCCATTTCCCTTAACAAATCTGGCCCAGCAATTGCTCTGTCTATCGGATTATCCCAACTTATTGGAGTGTTACATTTTCTTCCATACGTAGCTTCAAACAGACTCATTTTCAATGAGGCCTAATACCCATTGTTGTAGGCAAATTCAACTAAATGAACATAATATTCTCACTTTGATGGTTGATCCATCACATGCACTCTAGGCATGTCCTCGATTATCTTGTTCGTCCTTTCTGTTTTCCCATCTAACTCTAGGTGATATGTTGTACTAAGATTTAAATTTGTCCTAGAGCCTTTGAATAAACCTTTCCAAAAATTGGAAGTAAACTTTGGATCTATATATGAAACTATTGCCTTAGGCACTCCATGTAACCTAGCAACTTCTTTCATATAACTCTCTGCAATATTTGTTGCCTTGTGCGTTGTCTTCACCAAGATAAAATGTGTTGCCTTAGTTAATTTATCCACCACCATCATGATGGAATCATGTTGCTTCAATTTCCTAGGAAACTTAGTAATAAAATCCACTGTAACAACTTCCCACTTCCATTCCAGAATGGGAAATGGTTGTTGCAAACTTGCTGGATGTTTATGCTATGTTTTCACTTTTTGGCATTCTAGACATCTAGCTATGTAATTAGCCACTTCCTTTTTCATTCTTGGCCAAAATTATTGGCTCCTTACAGTTGCAATTGTCTTCTAATATCCCGGGTTCCTGACATATGGCACATTATGCATTTCCTTCAGAACTACATTTTTCAGCTCATTGGAATTTGACACATACACCTTACCTTTGTACATGAGAATTCCATCTTCTTTCAGTTCATAAGAATTAAATTTTTGATGAAAATTACCTTGTTGTAATGTTTCTTTTATTTTTACATATCGTTGATCTGAATTTGTTGTTGCAATAATTTGGTCTTTTAGATCAGTCGTGTACATGCTAATGGACACAACATGCACTTCATGAGCTCTCCTGTTGTGTACATCAGCCACTTGATTTTCCTTGCCCTTTATATGCTTAATTTTGAAGTCATTTTCACTCAAAAATTTAAGCCATCTAGTTTGTCTGGCATTTAGTGTTGGTTGTTCAAACAAATGCTTTAGACCACATTGGTCTATCCCTAGCTCGAATTTCTTCCCCATAAGGTAATTTCTCCACATTTGTAATGCATGTACAAGTGTTGCTAACTCCTAGTCATGTGTAGCATAAATTCTTTCATGCTATTTTAGTTTTCTGGACTCATAGCATACCACATTATCCTTTTGACAAAGGACCCCACTGAGCCCTTCCTTGCATGCATCAATGCACACAACAAAATCTTCATTTGTATCTGCAATATTCAATATTGGCACACTTGTCAATATTTCCTTCAACTACTAAAAAATCTCTTCACACTTGGGAGTCCATTCAAACTTCACCTCCTTCTTTTGCAGAGAATTGATTAGACTTGCAATCTTTGAGAATCCTTTTATGAATCTTCGGTAATAAGCGACAAGACCCATGAATTATCTAACCTCTCTCACATTCTTTGGCATTGGCCATCCTCTAATCGCCTCTATCTTCTCAGGATATACCACTATCCCATCTGCTAAAATTATATACCCCAAGTAGTGAATCTTCTTTTGATAAAAGATGCCCTTACTTAGCTTAGCGTACAATTTATGATCTCTCAGAAATTGCAACACCATTCTTAAATGTTGTTGATGTTCCTCTTCTAACTTAGAGTAGATGAGTATATCATCTAGGAACACAATCACAAACTTGTCTAGGTACTTCGAGAACACTCCATTCATTAGGCACATAAAGGTTGCTGGGCCATTTGATAGTCCAAATGGCACTACCGCGAATTCATAATGCCCATACCTTGTCCTAAATGTTGTCTTGTTGATGTCTTCTTCCTTTATCCTTACTTGATGATAATCTTATCTCAAGTCGATCTTCGAAAATATTCTTGCACCTTTCAGCTGATCAAAAAAATCATCAATTCTTGGCAAAGGATAGTTGTTCTTTATGGTGACCTTATTCAATTGTCTGAAATTAATGCACAACCTTAAGGTTCCATCTTTCTACTTTACAAAAAGAACCGGGGCTCCCCAAGGTGACACACTTGGGTGTATATACCCCTTATTTAACAACTCTTCAAGCTTCGTCTACAACTCCTTCAATTTTGGTGTGCCCATTCTATAAGGTGTCTTGGACACTGGGGCAGCTCCTAGCACCAAATCTATAGAGAAATCAATGTATCTCTTTGGTGTAAATCTTGGTATTTCCCGAAATATATCTTCAAAATTCCTTAAGACCATATGGTCTCCAATGCTTGCCACTTTGTGTTTGGTTGCCTCTTCCATATGGGTTGCAAAAATATGACATCCCTTCCTAAAACTCTTCTTCAATTGCATAGCTGAAATCTCTCTAAAAACTACAACTCTTGGAATGCCTTGAATCTTTCCTTGATGCCCTTCTTCATCAAGACATGTGATTGTCTTGTTGTAACAGTCTAGGACAACATGGTGTTTTTCCAACCAATCCATGTCAATTAGGAAATCATGTGAACCTAATGGTATGATGTTTACATCTACCCTTGTGCTTAGTCCATTCATGTCTATTGGACAATCTTTAACCAACTCATTGATTTTCCTCTTAGCCTCTGTGGCTAACTGAACTAACCAAGATTTCTTAAGCTTACTTCTTTGCAAATGAAATCTTTCGACAATGTTATCATATATGTAACTAAGGATAACTCCAGAATCAATCAAAATTGTTATTGGATCACTATTTATCGTACCTTCCACTTCAATCACAGGGATTGATATTCAACTTGCTTGTTGTCCAAGGCTGCATAAATCATTGGCATGCTTCCTCCCATGTATTCCATTGTTTCAGCCTCTTGAATGTTGTGGAAAATCCTCATTCTTTCTCCTTTGTGAGGGCAGTCCCTATATAAGTGATTTCCCTTACATCCCCAACATTGAATAGGTTGTTTCCTTGGCCTTTTCACAAATGAATCTGCAGTCTTGTGCTCATTTCGGGTTGATTGACCTCATTGATTTTCTTGGGTGTTGTTCCTGAAAAAGGGTGGCTTACAACCTTTCTTCCTTTAGTACCTTTTCCCTTTCATCCTTTCATTCCAAGCCTTTTGGAAAAATGGCATTCCTTTGCTCTGCTCATAAAGATGCCTTGCTCTCCTTATCGTCTCCTCCAAAATCTTGGGGTTATCATATTGAATCTTGCCACTATAAAAGGAGGGTAAACCACTTAGAAACATGTGGATTTTGACTTTCTCATCCTTGATGAAGTTGACATACTTCAACAATTCAAAGAACCTCTTATCATATTACCCCTTTGTCATGGTTCCCAATTTGATTTCAAAGAGATCTTTCATCTTTCTTTCATAGTAATTCTCGGACAAATATTTCTATTGGAAATATCCCTTGAATTGCCTCCAGGAGATCCTCTTCTCATCAAGGTTCTTGGCTTGCTTAAGTTGATCCCACCACATGGATGTTTTTCCTTGCAAGTGGTAGGTGGAAATTCTAGCTTCTACCCGCGAGGGGTAGTCATGCAGCTGGAAATATTTCTTCATTTCCAATAGCCATGCCTCGACCTCTTCTCCTTTCATGTGTTCACCATTGAAAGTTGGTGGTTCAATCTTCTTGAGTTCACCTTGCAAGATATATGCCTTGTGCCTTCTTCTAATTTTCCTTCGAACAAGAGACACACTTGGGTTGCTCCTTGGCTCTAAACTTGCATGATTTCTTCTAGTGGTTTGCTTTGGTGAATGATGGTGCTTGGTCATGCTTCTTGTTATTATATCATTTCCGTGATCAACCCTTTTGCTATGGGATCTTGATGTTGAAACTTGTCTAACACTAGTTGCTTGCTTAGTTTCAGAGTCCTTGTTGACTTTCTTATGAAACATATTTAAGCTCTAAAGCATGCATTCATAATCTTTTCATTATCATCTCTATAACTCTGCACTTCCCTATGCAAGCTTCTCATAGTGACATGCTCTTGTCTATCCCTTCTTCCATTTGACTTTGTTTCGACATTCCCCATGATGACATGTAGACCTTTGATTTCTTCCTCACGGTTGTAATATCCCTGAGCATCCTCCATAATTGTAGTCCTCATGTAAGAACCAAAGTTTCTTTCTTATACCTCTAATTCTGCAAGAAATGTGCATGCAATAATTATTGTTAGAAACATGCATAGCATAAATCATTCCATCCATTATAATACATGTTATTTATCCATCAATTTATGAAGTACACATTACACCAATTCAAATTTTGATTTCCTTGATGCATTCCTCTCTGAAACATCTTTCAAACGGCTGTACCCATGCCTCAATCTGAGTTATGAGCGAAAAGTTACAACAATTGCATGTTGCAATTTCTACTCTTTTACTGTTACAAAAATCTATTTATTAATTTCTGAGAAAATGTATTGCCCAATTCAAAATTATGGGTGTGCATATGTCTTCTACTCCTTAATACATTTCCAACAACTATTCATTTTCTCAAATCTGAGCTCTGAGCTAAAAGTTATGGTCCATGGAAGTTTTGATTGTTTTTCCCAAATTACCCTTGTATCCTACAAGTGTCTTATTTCCTCCCCAACATATTTTTAGGTACCTACAACCCAAATTTGACTCCACCGTTGGATTCTACGGGTTATAATCTTTCTATCAACTGCTCTTGTGCCCCAAATGGACTTTTGAGCATGGAGTTATGCCCTCTGGAAGTAAAATTGGTGCCAAAATTTTACCCTCACTATTTTGGTTGTAACTTTATCAGATGAGCTTCGTTTTGCAAACCGTTTAACTCATTAGATAGGTCTCTCCAAGTTATTTTATTTGAGATGCAAAGAAAAAGTGTACCTTGGTACACTTTCTTCTCGTGGGTTTTGATTGGTTAAAAACGTTGTTTATGGCCTAAAACATGCCCCACAAGTTAATGACCTCAAAAAACCCAAAAAAATCACATAAAACCGATTGTTTTACCACTGTAATAATCCTTTAAATCTAATTCATTGATCTCAAATCAGGAGAAACAACAACCGTTGATCTGACTCTATCGACCATCGATGATTGACTCTCTCCTTTGGATGCGCGCGACACTTTTCTCTATCTGCTAACAGGACCGTCGACCCATTCCAGACGCCCGATTTGCACACAACTCTTAAATCCTCTGATTCGATCGTCGACCATCAATGATCGACGATCCCCGATGACTATCAAAAACACTTTCCCAAATCGATCGACCTGACCATCGACCACTTATGTTGGCTAACATGGCCACTGTTGATGTGGCATGACACATGGATGTTGACATGGCATGACACATCCTCTTGAGGTATCAACTTGGGTGACATGGCATGACAAGTGGATTATGACATCATCATCCTCTTCCCTCGATCGCCCATCGATCGATTCTCTTAGGTGACCCGAACACTTTGTCGGATTCGACCGACACCCAACCATTGGCGCGTCGGTCATCGACAATTTCTCTTACCCATTTGAAACACTTCGTCGAATCCAGTCGACACCCAATCATCGGCCATAGTGGTCAAAGATGTCTTACGGCTGAACCAAACTCTTCGCCATTTTGGTTGGCCCGGACATCGGCCGTTGGCGATTTCTCTTTGTGAACTTTAACACTTAGCAAATTTTCAACATCTCTCCAATTGATCTAGACCATCAATCTCATCTTCTTTACAAACACTTGAAATGAATCCTGGTCATTGATTGTATCGACTTCATCCAACTCTGTCGACGCCCATCCATAAGCCATCGAAATTTTCTCTTGGAAAATTTCCAACACTTCGCCAAACTCGTCAATCTGACCAATGGTTGTCGACAGATTATGTTGTCGAACCTCGCACTTAGAAAATTTCGACAAAAACCCATAAATTAATCACAACCATAGATTTACTCAACCTTTCCAAATGGTCAAAACATTACAAATTTTTAAATTTATCACGATGAATCTCGGTCGTTGATCTCGAGATCAAAAGATATCTCGGCCATTGATTCACCAAATGACCTATAACTACTCTATAGGTGACCATTAAAACTCTAGGTAAAATTCCGATCTATAACTCAACCGCTTGGCTCCTTGGAACATCTGCAGTCTGTAGTCATTTAAACCCAGATTTCACTTACGAAATTGGGGATTCCTCTCTATTCTTCTCTGTTTTTCCCCAACCTATCACAAACAAAATTTGAAACAATGAATTTCACCAATTTGCTCTGGTTCGAGCCCTTACAAGCTCAGTGTTTGAACCAGACACTCTAATACCATAATCTAATGTGCTCCAACCCAACTGAGGGACATTATGGTGCAGAATACTCATTAAAAAATATGCCAACTAAATTAATTCATTTATAGTTAACTACTTTCTTGTAGCTTTCAGCTACAAATTAAAACAAATTTAGATAATATCTACAAACATAAAATAGAAGCATCTACATCATGCTAATAATCAACATGAAATGTAGCTAAACAACTTATTACAACAATATATAAATTATTCTCATTTACATAGAGTTCATGGACAACAATAACACATGTAAATAACCCAACAACAAGATAAAATACTTATCTTTAAACAATAGTGTTGCAACCAGCTGCTTGGGATGGAAGTTTCACCCAACCATAGATTGATTGTTCCAAATCTCAACATCTAGTCACCCCCGAGCTGAGGCTAGTAATCCACAAAGGAGCGTGGTCTCTCATTGTCCACTCACGGCTCATAAAAACCAACAATCCATTGATATCTTCCTACAACTATCTCGATTTTCCACCAGCTCTCTTCCTCTTGATCTGTCCAACCCAAGGAATGTACCCCTTCACTGATCTCAATCCCTCGGGAATCTCATTCGTTAATCAGGGTCTCTCTGAAACAGGTAACCAAAAATCTCTCAGTTCGGAACTCAAGGGATCATGCTGCTAGGAAAACTACCAACAAACCAATAACATGTGATTTCCCATTGCAAGTACACTGTCAAAACTTGAGGAAAGACTTGTGTCCCTTCGAATTACAATGGGGATATAAAAAATCACAGATGGGCTTGACGGGACCATCATCAACATTCTTGTTCATATGGATATGGTCCAAAAAGCATTGCCATAATTCATGGATGAAACAATGACAATTGCAATTGCATTGAAAAGACAATTACAATACAAAAAGGCCTATCAGACGGGAAGAGTACGTGTAAACATTGTCATGAAAGGATTGAAATAATTGTGTTCTAGGGATTTATATAAGGCTGCAGACATCACTACAAACAAAGAATGGAATCATGTTCTCCAACAAGATAATAAAAAATG
Source organism: Picea engelmannii (assembly GCA_009831015.1). NCBI lineage: Eukaryota > Viridiplantae > Streptophyta > Pinopsida > Pinales > Pinaceae > Picea > Picea engelmannii. The sequence goes on from ML777878.1 coordinate 426,586, forward strand.
CATGGTAGAGGTATATTTTGAGTGTGAAAGTGATATGGAACTGGAATCGAATAGTGAGAAACCTAGTGAAACATTGGTGCATGGGTTCACAGACTCGCAATGCATCCATCATTCGCACAATAATATCTTTGAAGTTGCATATGTTGAAGGACAACATCCACTTGGAATATTCATGGACAGATACGTAGAAGAGATGAACTTTACAACCCTTTTCTATGGTAATGCGTTTGACGATGACATTGTAAAAATATTTAGTTACCAAAAAATAGTGAAATGGGAATTGCTACATGCTAGCGGAGATTTTTCGTATCATATTACAAATACATTCTTCAAAACAGTAAGAACAATAATTGGCAAAGTTCTTTCTTGCGTGTGGATACGAATAAGAAAAGAACAATTACAAGGAAGAAAGTTGTTGGCAAAGGACATGAAGTACAAACCAAATTTGGAGAAGATACTTAAATCTGATATTGGATACATAGATTTAAAAAAAAAATCACACTTCTCTGGATTACTTCGAACATATTAAGAAAAATGTATTTGCAATGTTATGACAATTGGGACCTCCAATGTTTTTCATCACATTCACCAGTGCATAGCATCAGTGGCATGAATCGGTGTGTGCATTGAAAGATTTGTATAGGAACATAAGGAATGAAAAGAATTATGAAACATTGGAAGACAAGGACATCAAATACTTGATAATAAAGGACCCAGTTACTTGTACTCGTTACTACATACATAGAATCAATGCTTTAAAGAAATTGATATCTCGTGACAAAAGCTTTTTTTGGAAGGTATCAGATAGTTACTTTGTAACAAAAAAAAATAGAATAGAGGAAGTGAGCATGAACATGGATTGTTGTGGATAAAAGATGCACTGATATATGGAAAGGACAATGATTCAAAGATTACAACCTTCTTGGACAGGTACATAACACGTGGCACAAATTATCTGCATCCTGATCTTGACAAATTGCATAGGCATTGCCATACAAGAAGTTGTAAAAGATGAAAGAATTCACATTGTCGATACAACTTCCCTATGCCACTGATGAAAATTAAAATTATTCTTGAAGCAATTGGATTACCAGACAACGTTGTTGACGAAAAGTCAAAGTTGTTATTTTCATCACTAGAACAAAAAAATTATGAAAATTCAATTATTTTCGAATAATTCTTGGTGGAAATGGGACTAGCAGAGGATGAGTACTTGCTACTAATACAATGCACACCAAAGCAACCAACAATATTCCTGAGATGAAAACCTTCACATATTCAGAACAATAGCTTTTCAAAAGACTTGCCAAATTTGTGGAATGCAAACAGAGATGCACAATTTGTTCTCAATGCATATGTCGCAGCATCGTATTGCAGTTCATATATGACTAAAGTTGTCAAATCTATGACAAAAGAATTTAGGAGAACATGCAAAGAACATGAAAAAAGCAGAATCGATGCTATGAAAATGATCCGTACACTTGGAAATAACATGTTGAATCTTCAACAAATGTCTACACATCAAGCAATTCATATTGTCCTTGATCTGTCGCTTAACAATAGTTCAAGACCATTTATCTTTATAAACACATCTCCAATAGATAAACACACATTCGTCCTTAATCCAACACTTTTATTGAAACGGGAACCTGACAACTCGGAAGATGTCATGTATTGATTACTATATTAAACGTCCATACGTGATTAAGAATATTTGTCTTCATGAATTTGTTTCCAAGTACAAAAAATATGGTAGACATGTATCGAAAAACAAAAAACCAAATGTGATATGATTTGTCAAATATAACAAGTACGTTGATTATGAAATTTTTTGTAGAGAGAAACTAATGTTGTATGTTTCATTTGAAAAAAAATGAATGTACATTAAAGCTTAATTGGCCCACATGGGAAGCTACCTATTGTTTTCACCAAACAATAATACAAGTCAATGAAGCTAAGTTTACATGCAATGTCATTGCAACCCGAGGCGATATGGAAAAAGTGATTCAATAAGTAGACAATGATCTTCTCGATTTTGATGGTACATTTACCCAACAAGGAACAAGTGCAACTTGTTGTGAACAATACGATTTGCAACCATATTTGCAATGCACTAGAGGTTAAAGTAGAAAAAGAATAATTGATCTTGGATTCCAAGTTGCAACGCATCCATTTTTGCTTGAAAATAACAAGTATTATAGACTTAGAAGAATGTTGAACAAAGAACAACAAGCAATTGTCAAAGACACTGCCCTAAAGAAACTAAGGAATGTTCAAATGCCACTGTACTTATTTCTTACTGGTGGAGTAGGAACAGGGAAAACCTTCACAGCAAAAATGATATTCCAAGTACTTATACGAATACATTATGCAAATAGGACAATTGATCCTTTGAAACCAAAGGGAATGATAGTGGAATATAGAGGTAAAGTTGCTTACAATGGAAGTGGAACAACAATCCATTCTGCATTTTTTATGCCTTTCAACAAGACTCGGTTCATTCCACTTAGTAGAGAAACTTGACACATTGTCAAAGCTTTATCAAGAACTACAACTTGTCCTCATTGATGAAGCTTCTCTGGTTGGAAGTCGATTCCTATTCTCGATTGATAGTCGGCTAAGGAGCATAAAAAAATGTACAAACAAGGTATTTTGGAAACATGGATATCATGTTTTGTGGGTATCTTTATCAAGCACAACCCATACATGATTCCCTAATATTTGAGTAGCCTAGGATGGACATGCAAAGCATAGCATATGACTTTTAGACAGATTACGTGAAGTGTTATGAACTGCAAACCACGATGCGACAAACAAATGGAAAGTTTATTGCTATACCGAATAGGATGTGAACAAATAGTCAAACAAAAGACGATTTGGACTACATCATTATGAATTTCATTTGACCTGCTCCAAATGACCCAACATTTCTTTGTTTATTTTACATAAACAAGGAGGTTACATTGCATAACAGGTTTATGCTATTGCTTATACTTGGCAAGGAACTTTTAATCAATGCAATTGATGAAGAAGAAGATGAGCACGGTAGTGTACCACATCATGAACACACAACATATTTTCCTTCGCAACTTGTGTTGAAGTTAGATATGTTGGTTGAAATATATGCATGCAACTATGATTCACATGATGTTTTAGTGAATGGTGCAGATGGTATAGTCAAAGCATGCACAAAGACAGATAAGGATGATGTTTTATGGATAAAGTTCTATGATCTGCATATTGGACATCGACAGGCCACAAGGTTAGCTTCTTTATATAGCAAAGACATTCCAGTTGACTGGATACCCATATTGCAAGTAGTGAAACCAACATCTACAAAAGCAACAATAGACCATTTGAAAATCCGTAAACAATTTCCAGTTCAACTTGCATGTGAACGTACAATACACAGATCACAGGGGCTAACGCTCAACAATGTTGCATTTGACCATGCTAGGGTGCGAAGACATGGATTAGTTTACACAACCTTTTCACATGTAAGGAGTATAAAGTCTTTGTATCTTCTAAGTCCTTTAACTATGGATAACTTCAATGTTAAGCAAAAAATCGTTGCGAAGATGCAACGTTTGCTCAATGATGCAAAGTGGACTCTAGAATATGATTCCCAGTTTGTGCAATTGGGGTCATGTATTTCAATTTTTTCACTGAACACTTGTTCTTTGCATGCACATATGAGTGACATAGCTAGTGACCATACAATGTGATCTGATATTTTGTGTGTTCAAGAAACATATATGACATTGTTGATGCAAAATCAACAGTTTCAATGTTTCAATTGTGTTTCTAATTGCAATAAACATGGCGTGATGATACTAGTAAAAAAAACATATGCTCATATTGGAACATATGCATTTTGAAGAAACAGATGTAGAGGTGCTTGTGGCGAGAGTAGTAGTTAAAGGATTGCATATTGCCATAAATAATATCTATGTAGGCCCATATGCAATTATAATCAGCATAGTAAATGCAATCACAAAAGCATTGTGCACTTTAGATTGCAACAAAATCATAGTGGTTCTAGGAGACTTCAATATTGACATGTGTTAGTGTAACTAGAAAATGCAAAAAAATTAGAGTTACATGTACAACTAGAATTTGCATTTCTTATTGGACCAAACTAAACATGTATAAAGAACGTTTCATCAAATGTGAAGAATGATCTATCAAATTTTTTATATTGAGTACATATTGGAGTGATTATGATACAATTTGTTTTCTACTTTCAATTTGAAATGCAGATATATCAGATACATATTAGAGTGATCATAATAGAACCTATTTTCTACTTTCAATTTGAAATGCATACAAGTTATAGACAACATTAGACTATTGAATTACATTAACGTTCGAATACATATTTGCATATGTCCCTATTTTTTTACATTTTTTCCTAACTTTTATTTTCTTCGTACCGAAGCAAAGCATATTGCCATACCCTTGTTACACACCTAGAAACATCGTGTTTATGTGTTGCTTCAAGAAGTTGTGTTGAACATAACAACCAAGTTCCCTAGAACAATTTTTTATTGTGCAGAGAATAAAACATGGACAATTCCCATTGCATTTGTACCTCGGTCACATCTACTTATATGTCTATTTGCCTTGTTGGATGTGCAATAAATCCAAACTATCACCATCAATTAATAAAAAGAAAACGGAGCAAAAGAACATACATGGAACAAGAATTGACAAGGTACATATTTCTAATTTTATTTGTGTAGTGTTGCTTTTGTTTTCCTTGGTTGTTTGTTGATATTGTATATTTCATGCCATTTGGACATACAACCCTATTTGACTCTTCATTGTGTTTCTTGCAGTGCCTCTGCATCAATATGAAATGGAAGAAGTGCAGGAAAACAAGTAGTTGCAAACAATACAACAACAAAGCCTCATTAACAGTTTTTGAACATGAGGTATGCAAATAAGAATGAAGCAATAGACATCTTCTTTTGGTAAATTATCTAGATACAATAATATATCTTCATAGTGCATCGTACTGTATAGAATCTAGATTCCATATTGCATCTCCAGTACATTCCTTGAGTAAGTACAAATCATCTGTTTGGACTATCCTTGTGGCTTGAGATACTTTTTGATATATGGCAACACAGAAAGCAGATGATCTTTTAGAAAGTTAAAGCTTCACAGGATGTTCGAAGAATAGTTCAAGCAAGTCTTTGTCTAGGTTGTCCTTGCAACTCAAGATGTTGTTTGCAATGGGTCAAGTTCCTCAGGAAGTAGCAGGTTTATTTGTTTGACATTTGTGGAGGGGGCGTACCTGTCTATGGTTAGCTTTTCCTGTCAGACAACGATAGATAGATATGCTTCATCCTACATGACATAAATTCAAGCTGTCACCAGACAAAATATTGCATCTTTGACTTCACACAATTGCTATAGCAGATGAAACCATCCAACACTTGCTAATTGTTGCAATGGTCATGAGTAGTGCCATCCTCATCCCTCATTCAGCGTGCTTGGTAACTAGGAGGACGTCGACAATTAGAAGCAACAAGCATAACAGTTTCAAGAATGGAGTTGCCTCATTCATCAAAGTTATTGATATATGGCGACACAGAGAGCAGATGATATTTTAGAAAGCTAAAGCTTCCCAGGACATTCGAAGCACAATTCAAGCAACTCTTTGTCTAGGATAAGAATCTTTCTCTGCAACTATACACTTTGTTTCCTTTCCAACAGTTGTGCTCTTAGCATCAAATGACATTCGAATGAAAACCCAATGATAGTTCTAACATCTGGGCCATGACGATTAAGTTCTACACACATATTGAAGATCGCACATTACTTCAGTAAATGCAAATCATATGTCTCCATTGTAGTTATAGCTACAAAAATGTTTTCCAATGACCAGAGTAGTTTTCGAGGTCACAAACTTATTTAGTCCACATTTGTCCTGGTTCTCGCCCATTCTCTACCTGCATTTTCTCTGAAGAACCAAAGAATAGTCGTAGTTTATAGTACACCCCGGAAATCCAAGCGATGAATAACCCAAGTTCTACGACTAGAACCCGATCCACTCAGTTGAGCAGCTAGAAAGATCTAGCACAGAGTAATTGGTGCAATAGCCAGGAGCAGGATGATCCTTGTGTCTCCTTCAACTTCCTTGCTTACGAGGAATATCTAGACAACTAAAAAAGACAGAAGTGGTAGTCGCCGGAATCCAGCTACCAACTTCAACAAAGTTGTTAGTCCATGGCGACATAGACAACTGATCTATCATTAGAGAATTGTCATATCACAACAGTTTGGAAGAACAATTCAAGCAACTATTTGGCTAGGCCAAGTATCTTGGTGTTAAATTGTAGATTTGATGCCCTTCCTGAAAATTGCATCATCTTCTCAACCCACATGAGAATAAAGAGATCGGAGTAGAAGCTATATGTATCTACCGCAAACTGTATAGCATCGAATGCCTATTTGTAAAAGCAACGGATGTGACCACTTTTGAATTGAAACCGAATCCATTGCATAAATGGACATGATGAATAAATTGTTCTTGATGTTGCCTACATCACAGGAGATGGAACCTGTGTTTCTACACAAATGGGGCTTCATTGCACATGCTATGGTGGTGGCAAGTCCTATAAATAGTTGAAAAGACAATTGGAAATTGTTTCCGACTTGTTTTTGTTTTCTCTCCATGTTTATGTATTGGTGTTCCTGTGGTGATATGTTTCACTTATGATATGGCTTAGTTTGATACTTTGTTTCACGCCAACGATTTGTCATACTACTGATGGACCTTCCACACGTTGGCGTCATAACTTCTCACAGCCACAAAATGTGTGTGATTTGGCTAAATCAGATTGCTTGATGCTTCAACACTACCAAACGTTATCTGCCCATTGCATTTGTCGTCTCGGTGTGCGGTCGTCTTCACTATCCTCTGTATTGTACATAGTGTTGGCAAATATTTAACAGACAACGAATGGCAAATATTTAACAGACAACGAATGCTTGTCATTGATGGCAAGTACAACAATGAAGATGGCATGAGTACAGGAAGTTTGTAATCGACAAGCAAACAGAAGATAAGTTCAGGAAGGTCGAATGATCGAAGGCGAATGATCGAAGGCAACGCAACATTGATCGAGTGATCGAAGACTCGTAAAGTTTGAGAAGAATCTTTGATCGTTGGATTCCATTCAAAATTCCCGAAAGAATGAGGATCGTCAGATCTGAATGTAGACAAGAAGAGATCGTTGAAGAAGAGGACAGATCTCAGCCGTTAGATCCAAGCGCAGGATCCGACCATCATTGGATCAAGAAGAACCCACACCCCCTTTAAGGTACAAGGAGAAGCGGGTGTAATCGCGATATGCAAAATCGCGATGTAATATGAGCCGTCAGATCAAGGTTTGATCTGGACCGTTGATTCCAGTCCATGTCGGAGTTTCGGGGATCGAGAGTTGGAGATGTCAAAGTTTCTTAACATAAGGAATCCTGATATCGCGATATGCGAAATTGTGATTTAATCACAGCCATTGAATCAAGCTCAGATTTGGACCGTTGATCTAACTCCATATCGGAGTTTCGGGGATAGCAACATGGAGAGGCAAGAAAACAATGCAACAAGAATGTCGATTACGCGATATGCGAAATTGCGATTCAATCGCAGCCGTTGAATCAAGCTCAGATCTAGACCATTGATCTAACTCCATATCGGAGTTTCGGGGATCACAACATGGAGAGGCAAGAAAACAATGCAACAAGAATGTCGATATTGCGATATGCGAAATCGCGACGTAATTGCAACCATCAGATCAAGAAGTGATATGGACCATTGATCTGACTTCTTCACGGAGTTTCGTGGATCGGGATTTGGAAGTGACAAGAACATTGAACATCAGGAATGTCGAAATAGCGATATGCGAAATCGTGGAATGATCTGAATCGTCAGATCAAGTGTTGATCGGAGGGTTACTGTTCTCTCTCACAGTTAACTCCTCAGTTTCGAATCTGTTAGCAAAACGGACTCATGATTGTCGATTAGTTGGCGTTTCAGTTTCTTAGATAGTTGTCGTCTTTTTGCCTAAGGAGTTGGGAAGTTGAACCGTCGTGTAGGTGTGTATAAAAGAAGATGAGACAGACTGTGTGTGGTTGGTTGTTCTGTATGAGAAAAGAATGAAACTGTAAGAAAAGGAAAAGGAGAGAATGCGTAGGAGGAGATTGAGCATATGTGCAGTGTGAGACGAAACGCAGAGCAGAATAATAGAACAAATTGAAGAAGAGAAGAATGACATAACAAGTTGTTGTAGAGCAAACCTGCAAAACAGACAGAGGAAGAAATGAATTGCAGAACAGTTAGAAGATGGCCAGATGTACAGAACAAAGAAAGATTGGTAAGAATTGATGCATCTGTGTAGTTGAATGTTTATATGTTCATTTATATTCTAGGGAGGTTGGGAGGTGCTCGGGAGGACTGTTGTCCTCAGAGGTTCAAGTGGGAGCTTGAACACAGGAAGTTGTAGCTTCCATCTGGTTGCAGCCAGAGAAACCAGGGTGGCAGGGTGGTGCAAGGGAGAA
>ML777878.1:442509-469280 GCA_009831015.1 Picea engelmannii
TGAACCGTCGTGTAGGTGTGTATAAAAGAAGATGAGACAGACTGTGTGTGGTTGGTTGTTCTGTATGAGAAAAGAATGAAACTGTAAGAAAAGGAAAAGGAGAGAATGCGTAGGAGGAGATTGAGCATATGTGCAGTGTGAGATGAAATGCAGAGCAGAATAACAGAACAAGTTGAAGAAGAGCAGAATGGCAGAACAAGTTGCTACAGAGCAAACCTGCAAAACAGACAGAGGAAGAAATGAATTGCAGAACAGTTAGAAGATGATCAGATGTACAGAACAAAGAAAGATTGGTAAGAATTGATGTATCTGTGTAATTGAATGTTTATATGTTCATTTATATTCTAGGGAGGTTGGGAGGTGCTCGGGAGGACTGTTGTCCTCAGAGGTTCAAGTGGGAGCTTGAACACAGGAAGTTGTAGCTTCCATCTGGTTGCAGCCAGAGAAACCAAGGTGGCAAGGTGGTGCAAGGGAGAACAAGTGTTCTCTGTTATACAAGTTGGAGCCTGTGTAACTGGAAGTTGGTGCTTCCATCCAGTTGGTGCTGGAACATATTGGGAGTTGGTGCTTCCTTCTAGTGGGTGCTAGAGAAACCAGGGAGTTGGTGCTTCCTTCTAGTGGGTGCTAGAGAAACCAGAGAGTTGGTGCTCTCAAACAAGTTGTAGCTTGTAAAACAGAGGTAGCAGCCTCACATTGAGTTGGTGCTCAATTAAAGATGATGTATATAACTTAAAAGACTACCTATCATTTCGAAGAAGAAGAGGTTTTCTCCCTTTCTGGGTTTCCTCGTGAAAATTTGTCTCTGTGTATACCTTATGTGTGACTGATGCTTTTTACTTTTACTGTCCATATGCTGTATAATGTTAATGATCACTTCAGGAAAGATTAAGAATATTTTAATAGACTTATAATTGTTTAAGCTCAAAGACAACTCATTCACCCCCCCTCTTAGTTGTATTAGTAATTTCAACACATAGCTTTGTAAGTTGGCTAATTTATATAAATTTGTCGGACTATAAACTTCATGTACCAGGTGTTTTCCTGCCAATGGATCTGCATGTACACCCAATATGTGCTTCATTATGTCCTTTGTCACGTAATTTGGTGTTATGCATCATTTGCTCGTGCATTGCTTCAAGACTTGACAATAAATCCAACTTTTGTTTTTCAAAGTACGGGTTTTCCCATGTTTGATCTGTAGGCTATCTTTTGACATCCAAACAAGATGAAAACAATCAACACACATGCAGATATCAATAGACTCTATATTTTATACATTAGAGGTTAATACAATGAGGTCTCTATCCAATTCGAGAATTGTTTCGTTAAGTTGAACCAAACTAGCAATATCTGGAATTGAATAAAGGAAATTTGTACATCTAAGTGCAACAAAAAAGCTGACATGTAAAACAAGTATGGATTCCCAACAATAATAATTGGAAACATATGGATACTACAATGTCAATCGTCGATCTGGCCAAAAAATATATAGTGTTTATTTTTCCTGATTGCTATATGGCTATGCAGTTCTACAACTCCAAATTTTTTCTTGGATACAAAAAATGAACAACCCAACAAAGTCACAAGGAAACACTATGCTTTTCAGTGCTCACAACTTTATCACATCTATGCTCACCCACGTGGTAGACATAATAAAGACTTCCTCTATTTTCGATCATTGTGTGAAAGAAACACATGCCAATGAGTTATTATGCTTCTGCACATCCGTATTTACAATTGCTCTGCACTTTGTAGTGACAAAGTAGGTAATATGGAAGAAGGCCTAGTCACTTTTGGGGCATTGATTATCCTCGGATTTAGAAAAAAAAAAGGGCAACGATTTACAACTTGTGCAAAATAAATGCACTTGCACAATGATTTAGGAATGGACCAAAGTAAATGCACTTGGTCTTGAAGCAATCTAAGCTCTCTCGTTCATTTCTTTTTCAAAAATTTTGTTGACAATGATTTTATAATCTACAGTTAATGTCAAATACCTAATTTATTTAGCCATTGGATTACTACCACATACCTTGTACATAAATACCTAGCTACCTCCTTTTGCTTTGTGACCATTGTTCCCATGACTCCATTAATGCTCTCCAGCCTCACTATGTGTAGATAAATTTAGCAATGTTCTAGACTGACTAGATCTCCTTGTTTACAAAGGTTCCTTTTCACTATAGATGCATAGTTAAATAGACGTGAGATTTGATACATTAAGAAAGAGATTAACTTTATGGATACGATCTTTATTTCACTAAACTCCATTGCATGACTAGCTGTGTTTACCTGGATAGGGTTCCTTGTCAAACTAGAAGTCCTTGAAAAAATAGGGACCCTTGTACGGTCAATTGTCGTTGTTGTGTTGGGGCTGCCTCTATTTCTTTCATTGGAAACCTTGAAGCATTTGCAATGCATAATTGGAGACTCACACTGCAATTCATCATGACTATGTCTAGATAAATTTAACAATGTTTTAGACTAACTAGATCTCCTTGTTTACAAAGGTTCATCTTCATTTTACATGCATAGTTTGATGGCCGTAAGTTTTGATACATTAAAAAAGAGATTAACTTTATGGATACAGTCTTTATTTCACTAAACTCCATGGCATGACTACTTTCCTTTGCTTGGATAGGGTTCCTTGTCAAACTAGAAGTCCTTGACAAAATAGGGACCCTTGTACAGTTAGTTGTCCATGTTATGTTTGGGATGCCTCTATTTCTTTTATTGGAAACCTTGAAACATTTGCAATGCATAATTGGAGACTCACATTGCAACAACTGCCCTAGACACATATATATTGTATATGTGCCACAATGCAAGGTTATGACAAGCAACAAATGTATGTGTTAGAAGAATAAAACTAAATATAATTAAATGCACAAGCAATGAATAGTTTTTGTTTTTCAAAAAATAATAATTAAACCATACATAAAATAAAGAACAATAACATTATTGTTTATGCAAGAGGAGAATAATAAGAATAAAGAAAAAACAAGTAAAAACATCTAATATTGTTGAGACAAAAAACATTTAGCATAGAAGTTTGTGAAAAATAATTGCTACCTATTCACACAAGAGAGATATGCAAATGAACTGAAGCATCATATTTATAAATGGCCATGTATCATAAAATCGATTGACAAAGTTGTCAAATCCTTAGCACACATAACAAATTTTGATAAATAAATATACTTAGTAATTTGAATTTGATAGAACAATGTAATCAACAATACAAATTGCAACAAACATAATAAACAAGGATTGCAAGGCAACACAGTGCCTACCATCTGGGAAATATACGTTGTCAAATGATGAATATATGTTGAAGAATGAAATTTGGTATAACTAGATAAATAGATAATGAATAGTCATTGTAAAAAGATAATCCATGTAATAAAGAAAAAAAAAACATTATTGTATATGCAAATATGACAATGATAAAAATAAAGTAAAAACATGAAGCATAAAACTTTGTAAAACATGTTCAATGTGGACTAAAACTTAGTAAAACATTGTATGTGTGGAGATTTTTGCTTTGAACATTTGTCTGCATATCTGCACAAGCATATCCCCACATAGGTATGATATTATTTATTAATATCCAATGCACAATATGCAATGTGCAATTTATTAAATAATTAATTGTTTAATATTATTTATTAATTAGTTATAACTATCTATTAATTAGTTATTAACTAATTATTAATTATTTAATATTGCAATGTGCAATGTATTGTTGCTTATGTCCGGAGACTTTTGCACAGGTATATCCTTAGACAACATTGTTTTGTACGTGTGCATGGTATGTGAAGAGACTTTTGCTTTGATAATTTGTCAGCACCTCTACACATGTATATCCCCTCATAGGTAAGGTGTTATTTATTACTGTGCAATGCACAATATGCAATGTGCAATTTATTATATAATTAATTATTTATTATTATTTATTATTTGTTCAATATTAAATAGTTAATTATTTAATATTGCAATGTCTAATGTACTATTGCTTATGTGCGAAGACTTTTGCACAGACAAATCCCTGCACAACTATGGTTCTGTACCCGTACATGGTATGTGCAGAAACTTTTTCTTTGAATCTTTGTCTCCACCTCTGCGCGGGTAATTCCCTCCATAGGTATGGTATTATATATTAATATGCAATGTGCAATTTATTAAATAATTAATAATTAATCAATATTAAATAATTGATTATTTATTAATTGTTCAATATTAAATGATTAATTATTTATTGAATATTAAATAATCAATTATTTGATATTGCAATATGCAATGTGTTGTTGCTTACATGCAGGGCTTTTGCACAAGTATATCCCCAGACAATATCGTTTCATAGTCGTACAACAAATGTGCAAAGGATTTTGCTTTGACGATTTGTCCACACCTTTGCAGAGGCATATCCCCACATATGCATGGTATTATTTATTAATGCACAATCAACACTATGCAATTTTCAAATTTTTAAATAATTAACTAATTACTATTGCAATGTGTAATGCATTGTTGCTTATGTGCAAAGACTTTTGCACATGTATATTCCTGCATACTATGGTTCTGTACCCAGACATAGAATGTGTGGAGACCTTTGCTTTGACCATTTGTCCACACCTCCTGTAATAACCCACCCTTGTTGCTACTATAAACTCTGGTGGATTGTTGTTAAGTTTTTATGGTTAAGCAATTGATAACTTTCATCAAACACTTGGTTGGAGTATCACTTTCCCACTTTACAAACGTATGTATGCTTGTTGTTATTTAATTTTGATACAAAACTTCCGTCAAACACCTCGTTGGCACCCTCACACTTAGTGTAAACCTTCCCGAGTGGTTGTTGTTGAGTTGATGGTTTGTTGATTGGGTTTGTTGGGTGTGATTTTCAATGTTTAAACATGGGTTTGGGTACCAAATGAATGTGTGTGATGCAAATAAATTATACAACAGTAACACTAAAGAAATAACTCAATCAAACAATAGAAATGCTACCAAAAATTTGAATTGGTTTATTATTATATCAATTGACATGTTACATGGAATGAGCTACCAAATGAGTACACATCAACCTGTCCTCTGAGTATGTAGTCCATATAATAACAAAATCGCCCCTTCTTCAAGGAGATCAGTCCCAACAAGGAGGACACGGCCCAACAAGAGTAATCAGTCCCAAAATGCCAAGATTCGTCCCCCTCCACAACAAGATTTCAGCCTCCAACGATTGGACTTTACTCCTACAACAATGATTTTGTCTCAGCAAGGAAATGGCTCGCCCCAACAAGGAGAATCATCCACTACAACATTAAACTCATCCCCACGGTAGATAACCTCGGTCTCCTTTGATCAATGGAAGATCCTCTAATCAAATACGCCCTCCTCTGTTAAGGATACACCCCTCTTATCTTATAACTCGGCCCTGTAGTAGAACTCAGCCCTTATCAATGGTAAAACAACTAGCTCATGGACAAATCGATCTCCAACATGAAATACAATCTCTAGAAAACAAATCAACCCCCTCCTGAGAAATGTATGGCTCCCCAAGTGAGAAATTACCTCAGCAATGAAGTAAATCAATCTCCTCAAGCCTGCAAATGTGAATATGGTTTCATGCAATAAACTCCAATGAAGAACCTAGGTGATTCTTCCTCTAGATTGGCTATGGTGGAATCTTTCACCATTGAAACCAACTATCCTCAAGGGTTTTGTTGCAAAACCCTAACAAGTCAAGCCACAAGAGCTCTCTCCAGTCTGATTAGTAAAAGTGATCAACATAATGAGAGAAATGAACTCTCATCTCTCTTTTATCCTTCTCACCCTTTTCTAACCCTTTTTACCTTTTTTTGACATTTTGACCTTTTTACCTTGTGACCTTTTTACTTTTTAAAATTTTATTCACTTTATTTCCCTAGTCACTTTTTAATTACCCAATGTCATTTTACAATGTTGTATTTTCTTCTATTGACATCAACTAATTATTAATTCCCCTTTTTAATCGACTACGGCCTACGAGAATCAGAGAGACCACTAATTCGTCCTCGGAGAGTGATCATTTAGAAGGGGACATTACACCTCCACATAAGTATATCCCCACATAGGTGCGATATTATTTATTAATGTGCAATGCACAGTATGCAATATGCAATTTATTAAATAATTAATTAGTTATTGATTGTTTAATATTATTTACTTATTAAATATTTTATTAATTCCCCTTTTTAATCGACTATGGACTACGAGAATCAGATAGACCACTAATTCGTCCTCGAAGAGTGATCATTTAGAAGGGGACATTACACCTCCACATAAGTATATCCCCACATATGTGCGATATTATTTATTAATGTGCAATGTGCAGTATGCAATATGCAATTTATTAAATAATTCATTAGTTATTGATTGTTTAATATTATTTACTTATTAAATATTTTATGTCGCAATGTGCAATGCGATGTTGCTTATGTGCATAGACTTTTGCACTACCTACGTGTGAAGACTTTTCCACAGGTATATCACCGCACATCATGGCTATGTACCAGTTCATTGTATGTGCATAGACTTTTGCTTTCACTATTGTTTGCACCTCCGCACACGTACGTCTGTTAGTGTTGCACATACGAGTAAAAAAACTATTTATTCTTTATAAAATAATTAATTATTTAATATTGGTTATTAATTAGTTATTAATAATGCGCAATATGTAATGTGCAAAGACATTTGCATAGGCATACTCCCGCACAACTATAGTTCTGTACTCGTAGATCATATGTGCCTTATTTAATACTAGTTATTAATAATTTAATATTAAATGATTAATTATTTAATATTAAATAATTAATTATTTAATATTGCAATGTGCAATGCGTTGCTTCTTATGTACGGAGACATTTCCACTGCCTATGTGCAGATACTTTTCCACAGGTATATCGCCACACAACAAACCTCCGTACCCATAAAGTGTTTGTGTAGAGACTTAAACTATGGAAAAAAGAGATAATTTTTTTGTCAATGCAAAAACTAATCATGTGCAGAGACTTTTGCTTTGACTATTTGTTTGCACCTCCGCACAATATATCTACTAGTACTGTATGTATGAGAAAAAAAAACTATTTATTCTTTATAAAACAATTAATTATTTAATATTAGTTATTAATTAGTTATTAATAATCTGCAATATGCAATGTGTGCAGACATTTGCATAGGCATATCCCCACACAACTATAGTTCCATACCCGCACATCATATGTCCCTTATTTAATATTATTTATTAATTAGTTGTTAATTATTTAATATTTAATAATTCATTATTTATTATCATATAATATTGCATTGTGCAATGCACTATTGTTTATGTGCGAAGACTTTTGCACAGATATATCCCCGCATAACTATGATTCTGCTCTAGTATGTGCATTATTAAATATTATTTATTAATTTTTTATATTAAATAAATAATTATTTAACATTGCAATGTGCAATGGGTTGTTGCTTATGTGTAGAGACTTTTGTACATGCATATCTCCACACATATATGGTTTCATACTCGTACATCGTATGTGCATTGTTTAATGGGCTCCTGCTTATGTGCGAAGACTTCTGGACAGGTACATACCCCCCACATGTATGTTTGTTACTGGTGCATATTCGAGTAAACAAAAACTACTTTTTTTTTTAATAATTAAATCTTTAATAATATTTTTAATTTGTTATTAATAATGTGTCGTATGCAATGTGTAGACACAATTGTACAGGTATATCCCCACAAATCATTATTTAATATTATTTATTTATTATTTATCACAACTATATCCCCGCATAGCCATGGCTCGATCACCGTACAAAGTGTCCACACATAAGTGATATAAAAGTATCTGCACATAAGCAGTTGTGCTTCGCACATAATAAATAAATAAATAAATATTTAATATTAAATAATTAATAAACATGTGCAGAGATGTTAACAAACCATTAGAGAAAAACTATGTGCACATACCATATATGCTTGTGGAGCCATGTTGTGCACGAATATACTCGTGCAAAAGTCTTCACACATAGGCAACAACCCATTGCACATTGCAATGCGTATGTCCAAAGACTTTTGCTCAAACTAGCCAGTTTGCATGCTAACCCAGTTATTTATGATACCTTTATTTGTGTTGATTTGAAAAACAACGGAAATTATTTGTCAATTGTGCGAAGCAAATTTGCCCCTTTCCTGTGAGTTGTCTAGTGGTTTTTGTTCATGGCTACCCGTACTCTGTGACTAACTTACTTGTATAATAAACGTTTTAGTAAAAGAGTGGCATCCATACATGTCACAATTACCGTCATTTGTAAACACAATAGTTTCACAACAAAGATTTTGACAAGCCACGTAATTTTCACTATAACCGAAGCATTTATGCCATCGTGATTTGCTCTGATTTGGCAACAAAGAAGGGGATTAGGTAATAGAATTCATGCAAAGTAAATGTCTCTCTTTTCTAAGACCTAGATAATGGTTCCTATTAATGATTACCCGTGTTTCAAACATAGTACATATGTGCAGAAATGCCCTTCTGGTGAATATGACCCATCCAACTTGCTTTAAAGCAATTGCACCTAGCTAATATACTATTTTCAAGGTTAGTCTAAACCAAGGTTCATTAAAAAAACAACATTGTGACAAATAGACAAAGGAAAGAACCCTTTTGCGGCGATACTATTAATTCACTAGCCAAGCAAGATAGGAATTTCCACTAGTATGCCTCCTGCTAGTGGTTCTTGAACAAGACACCAGAAGAAAAGCAAAACAACAAACTTTGGACCACATGTCTAGCCAATGTTGGTTGTGTTCCTGAAGTCTTTGACTTCAAAGAACTCATGACCTGGTGTGCTAGAAGGTTCGACTCAAGGACAAGGATGATTAAAGTAACAACGAAAACAAAGAATCTAGTCGTGCTTACTCCCATAATGTTCAATAAAATGCTTTGTCTTCCCTATGCAAATAAAACACTTCATCTTGCGGATGCAAACACCTTTTTGGCTTCTTAGGAAGGGGGCTCCAATGCGTTGAAAGACTTTTTGATACCTTTTGCAAACATCATGACCGACCTTTCAACAATTGATATAACCTTGCTACAAGCATCATATCGAGACTTTTCATGGTTGTCCGTCAGTGTCCCTAGCCCCGAGTCGACTTCACACATACCCAAGTTAGCTCTATATGCACTGTACTTTTCATTTTGCAAGGATGCCCTATTTGATTGGGAAAAGGTCATATCAAATGAACTTTGTTTTCAGTTAAGTAACTACTAAAACACTCAAAGATTTTTCATGGCCGCATATTTGGTATTTGCAATTTCTTTGACAATCTCCCCGTCAATGCAACTGTTAATATACACAATGAACGAGTTCAGTCATGGTACCCAATTCTATATAAACATAAAGCATCATTCAATTCTTGCATTGTTCAAGATTAAATTTTGTTAGAGAGTTCAAACACATATTGGTTGGGGTAGAGACCAAGAGAATAATCCATGAAGTTGAAGATTTTCTAAAGGAAAAGGGCATTTGCATTCAAGAACAAAGCCACACGTACATTCGCTTGTATGGCTATCAAGAAAACCCACTTATACTCCCTATATTTGTTTGCGATATATATTTTGTTGCAGAAGTTTGCTGTCAGTATAAAGCTTAGTGTATTCTATCTGACAAAAGAGAAAAAAAAAATTCATTACATTGCCACTTCGAGTTGGGGATACAATGATCAAGAATCTAGCCGGTCTTAGAGACACTTAATCTGTTTAATCTAAAAGAGGCATAGCCAGTAAGGGGTTTTGACCCCGCTGAACTGTTCTCTCAACATTTAGCATCAATAAGGTACAACAACCTTTTTACAAGATTTGATGAAGAAAAGCCTCATAACTCGTCAAAAAAGGAAAAAAATGCATGCAACAATGGCTTGTTAACATAAATAAAGTCAGATACCAAAAGCTAGGGAAAACCAAGGGAAAAGGGGGAAACTAGTCCTAATGTACAATCCTCCTCAATTCTCTAGCCACATAAAACCTACTCTCGTAATCAAAGACCATAACAACAAAAGATAAATAGAAAACACAGTAACGACGAATCTGGTGGAGATGACGGTGGTGAGAAACCACCCATGCAAATCTTGAACACGCACATATAATGTCACATCAAAAAAGGAAACAACGCCAAATAAAGGCTATTCCTGAGATACAACAAGCCCAACAAATGTTGAGGATATGGAAGTCGAGAGCACAAATCTACCAGACTGGGTAGGCCACAAAATTGTTGAAATCCAAGAAATTACACAATAGCTTGCAACATAACAACCAATGCTCTTTGATAGCCAGTCCTTAACAATGCACAACACTTAATACAAGAGGCACAAAAATAAACTGCAGATAGAAAGGGTTAGTGTCAAACAAAAAAAAAGTGGTTTAGAAATTAAGGTTCGTGGTCGATGCATCAAAAGTTGCATTGTTTGAACTCATGTAACTACATTGCTCCATAGGGGATGCTCTTGCAGATTCAATTTCCAAATAGGAATTGCAAACCATTAAGTTGAAGAAAAGAGTAAGTGAACTTAAAGATGCATTGAGTTCCAGACCATTGTTTGCATAACCACCGGCTATACTTTCAGCATAATAGACTACTCCAAGTACAACAATCTGAAGACCATTCACGAAGGCCCTACAATTGTTGAATGGAATCAGACTCTATGTTGTTGATAACATTATCAGAAGACTTGATATAATCAGACAGGCGTGGGAAGTCGGTGCAAGTCTACGTGATCTTTCACAAAGGACTTTAAGTTTTACTGGAGATTTGCAAAGAGACTTGCAACATGATGAAGCCTACTGCAAAAACGAGCTAAACACTTTTGTTGCACGAGTGACTAGTATTAGTGATCATTGAATAAATCAGCAGGGACTGCCCAATAGCAGTAGAATAAGGAAAATAAAGGCAGGTTGGGAACAACAAATAAAAATACTACATGATGCAATTGTTGCATGCGAAAAAATCAATGAAATAAGAGGCGATGCTATTTTAAAATCATTTGATGTTGTTAAAGAAATGTAAGGTCCGCAACTTTTAAGAAATTCAACGATGATCACCAAATAAGAATTTAATAGTGACTTGGTTGCAATGAAGACTTCATTAGCTAGTGACTTCAACAACCTCGTGGAGTTTCCTGAAGAAGAAATGAAACAATGGCTTGTTACATTTGTCAATGACAATGAAGACCACTTGTCAACCATAAAACAATTGCAACTAGAACACAAAGAAATGGAGGACAAGATTTTCGCCCTTCAAGTTAAGCAACAAAGTACCAGCCCACCAATAAAAAACAATATTGATAACTTGATCAAGAACGCCTTGCAACATAATACTAACCCAAAATAGCCACCACAAACAGTTTCTTCAAGAATTTCTTGGTAGCTAGTCTATTGTTTCCAACTGCTTCTACTATCCTTTTCTTTTGCTCAGTTGGGAATTGGTCACAATTATTTGTTTATGTCCTCTGCACATTTAACATTGCCTTCTAACTATCTTTCTCTATTTTTTCCAGGTATTTCTTCTATATACTAGTCCACGGGAGCCCCAATCCCATTTCATTTGAACAAACACATTTACTTAGTAGAGACTTTAATTAAAAGACAATTGTATAATTTTTTTTAACTTGCCCAATAACTGTTTAGCATAGATGGCTATTATTTATGAGGCTCGTACTTTAAAATTGATTTTTTAACTCTGTTTTCACTCATTATGAATTTTCAATCGAACATCACTTCAAGTTCTCTGCATGTGTGCTACTTTACTTGTATTCTAGGAAATCCTATTTTGCCTTTTAGACATCTTTCACAAACATTATGTAAAAAACAACTGCACATTTTTTTGTCCTTGCCAAAGAACTGTTTTCGCATAGATTCCCGCTAGTTTTCAACCCTTTAGGTTTCTAGATGAATAGTCACTTCTGTCTTAACTATGTATCATTTTTTAATGAAATATCATGTTTAGTTCTTTGCACATGTGGATATTTACTTTCATTGTGCAAAAATGCCATTTCGGCCTTTATGCTACCATTTGTTAATTTTATTGCACATTGCAAATATTGAATAGAATACAACCTTGTCACAATCTATGCTTCCCACTTAAATTGCATGTAAAATGCATAGGCATCTAGCTTAGACTCCATTGAATATTGTCTACTCCATAGAAATGTTGTTTTTCTTTTGTCTTATTCAAAAAACATTTTTTCTTAAAAGCCAAAACATTGACAATTCATCTCGTTCTGCATTGTATTTGAACTGATAGGTTTTTTGTACAATGTGTTTTCTCATGTTTGCTTGAAAAATGATGTTGTCCGTTAACCTGGAACTTTGACAATATTGCTAGTTTTGGATTATGTTTCATGTCTTTCATAATATGCAAATTGTCTTTTGTCAACTTCGAGGAAAAAAAAGGTCATACCATTTAACAATTACTTGAAGTCTTGCTCACAATTTCAACCTCTATACAAGAAGATATACAGTATCCTCCACATATTCTACATAGCTTTAGGCCAATGGTAGCATTATCACACTTTACATTGTTCTCACACATCTTGGCCTCCGCATATAGTCTGCACAAACAACATATATTGGACACATAACTCGATCGCATCTGCTTTCCGCATATCCTAAGCTATGTACAGTTTACACTGTCTCACGAACATCCTAACTTATGTGAATGCCACATTGCTTCTGACACACCCTGCACTAGTTGCAGGTTTGATCGCTTCTCCACATCTTCATCTGTGCAACCTCTTTACAAAGTTGTGTGCTAGGTGTTTTTTACATAGTTTTATGCTAAATGCCATGTCTTCTACCGACAATTACATGAACATAGCTTTGAACGAATCCTTCCATCAACACACTTCACATTGCTTCTGTCACATCTTTGTCTTCGCATACTGTCTTCCGCTAGGTTTACTTAGTTGGATGCCAAATATCGTATTCTGTGCCGAGAACTTTATGTGCTATGCTTTTGGCACATGGCAACATTTGTACACTTTATATTGCTCTCCGCATAGTTTGCATTGCTTCCGACGCATCCTGGCCATTTCTCTCCTTTAAATCTGGACAAATTCACTTCCGCACAATACAAAGAGTCAAAGTGAACATTTGCTTCTGCTCGATGTGTCTGGTTTTTTTTTTAATACACAGTCTAATGCCAGATCTGATATTCTATGCACAGAACTTTACTTTCTTTGTTTGCACACACTTTTGACTAGCTCTTACCCGCCAAACATATACAACTCCATCACTTTCATTTATATCCGCACACATTTACTTCAACACAATAGAAAGAGTCAAACCAAACACTTGGTTATCCTATTATTTCTTTTCGATCCTATTATTTGCAATGTTTTAAGATCAACAGACTCAGCATTGTTATGTTGCTCATGATCAAACTTATTGCAAGTTTTTGTATGATTGGTAATTGTCGTAAATGTCTTGGCTCGCGGAGTACATATTGGCGTCCTGTACTAAGATCCAATTTTTGAGATTGGGCTTATATTTTAAATCAAAACAGATTGTTCACTGGAAACAATCAATAACAAAAATTTAAAACCTTTTTCATGGTTTCAATAAAACAACGAGTCAAAATCGTTGTTCATTATGCCTATTATAATTTATAGGTAAAGTGTTTTACTAATATTTTGATATTATAAAATTATCTATTTTTATTTATTAAAAATTATACATATGCTCTCCTCTACATAGTTTCTTAGGTTATGTGTTACCAAACTTTGTATCAAAAAATAAAAACAATAAGTTAAAAGTCAAGTCCAGTTTGACAATTCCCCGAATGGGGTGACACATGGTGCACACTTGCCAACAAATTCATTGGCTACGAGGGCAGTTAAGGCCCCTCACGACCACCCTCCTTCCTTGTCCAGTCGATATGCCTAGCATTCATTTCCGTCAAGGTTTAGTGCGCTGGGAGGGAATGGAAGTCTTAATGGTGACTCATGTTTGGCTCCTTGGTACAGGTATGAAGCAACAAAACTACATTAACCAAGCACTCATGGCAATTAGATCCATCAATTCCTCTGTTCTCACGTTGATTTTGTCTCGCAGTGGTTTTTATCTCTGGCATTTGGCTTTAGTTTATCGTTTCCTCCTAGTTGTTATGCTCTGCACCTGCATTCCCTTAGTAATTCTTCCTCCGTTTCTCTTTCGCACCTCTGACCACCACACCGTCTTCTGCTTCCTCCATACGCTTTTCCTAGCCATGCCTCGCGAGAGAGGTAAGTCCCGGCGTGGGAAAGCCTACCATAGTTAGGTCGGCAGCCACAAGCGCCCGAGACCAACCTCTCTCTCTCCCCTTCCAAGCGATAGTTTGGACCACTTACCCTACTCGGACCGGAACTGGTATGAGGTAGCTCATCTAGAGCTCCATTCGTCTAACACATAGAATTTCCATGGAGGTTGTCTGGTGGAAGAAGAGATTCCTCCCAACTGGGAGGAAATTATGCCAAATTTGTTGAGGACCACCTTAGAGCAGCGACCGACCACAGGTACCATCACCCCTTTGATTTTTTCGGATCCAACCAGGACAGGCTATATGGTTGAAGAGGAAATCCCTCCTCAGATGGAGGATCATTGTAAGAATTCCGTTGTTGCTAAGGATGAGGACCCCAGAATAAATTGGGACGAATGCTAGAATGAGGATGACATAGAAGAGCATGCTCACTCGGATCCCAGCTCTTACAGGCTCACGGAAGACCAATTGGTCTTCATTTTAGAGATGCGAAAGGATTTGGTAGAGCAACTTCACAACCAACATACCCTCAACAAGCGCTTGTATGTCCTATTCGACTCCATGTCAAGCGAGCTTGCGAAAAGTTGATGCCCGACTTGCTATCAACCATTCGCCTTAAGAGTTGGTCAGCATGGACGCCTGGGTTCGCCTCATGTCTAGTGTCCTTACTGTTTTTTCTTTGGTTTTAGTGATAAGTTTTTTGATAAATTCAAACTTTGGTTCCAGTTCATTAGCTGGTCGGGGCACTCAGTCGATCGCCTGTTCTGGTTTCCACGCTTGTGGTAGAATGGGTGGCAAGTCCCCATTTTCTCTAAGATAGATGTCATATTTTGGTCTCTGAACAATGTTGCCCACATGTTCTGGTTTCCACTTATGTGGCAGAACAGGTGGCAAGTTTTGGTGTATACTGAGACATGTTTAGCTTTTGCTAGCCCAAGGTTATACAATACTTTTTTATTTACAAAAAAAAAGAGAGTCTAGTTTGACAATTCATTTAAAAAAAACAATAAATCATTCATAATTGATCTATAAACTATGTTTTGCCTTTTCTTAAGAAAAATATGAAACTTTTGAACTCCTTATTTATTCCCCTTGCACAACTATAACATCTCAAACTTGTTCCAACATTTGTAGTCGCTACTCCTTATCCTAAATTCTAAAGATGTTACATTGGTTCTTGCATTAGTAACATGTGTACACCCTGAGTGGGCCTAATGGTTAAGAACATGTGTTTCCTGTTAAGAGGTCACAAGTTCAAATCCAGAGGGGGTATGGTGTGTATACCTTCATAGACTTTACTAGTCAAATCGTTGGGAGGAGGGAGGTCCCTTGTCCCACAAACAAGGGGGCCTCATACACCAATTTGGTGTGGCCTGGCAGTGACCTTAAAAATAGATTATTATTATTATTATTAACTTCCATTAAATTAATAATTAACATTTATTTTTAATATACATATAGACATAAAATAAATTTGTTTTGTTAGACATATGCATATGTATAAGAATATTCTATTGTATTGACAACTATTAGAGTAGCTCTTTGCAAGGATACAACTCTAAATATTTTAGGTTGCTTATTTCTACAAAGTTTTATGCTAAATATATATTTAGTTTAGTTTAGTTTTACTTGTTTTTTACTCCAAACATTTTTTATTGCTTGACGCATAAACTAATATCCCCATTGGTCATTTCACATTTTTACTAAATTTTATTCCACATTAAATAATTTGTTTTTTTCTCACTTTTACAAAGTTTTATGCTTATTGTCCTTACTATAACATAAACAATAATGCTATGACAATTCATTATCTATATATCTAATTATATTAAGTCTCATTGTTTACCAAATATTTTTTACTCAACAACATATTAAAGAGTAATGCCATACAACCCTTGTTATGAAAACAATAATATATAATTTCAATATACTTTATCCTCGTATCAATAAATATATACAAACAAACAACAACCTACCCAATAATATATATTAAAATATCGTTTGCTCTTTATATTTATTGTGAAGACAATATGTACATTTCAATATACTCTATGCTTCCATAAAAATATACATATATAAATTTCAATATACTTTATGTTTATATATATAATGATGACGATGATGATTAATGTTCACTAAGACTGAATTGGTCTATCGGACCTTAAGAGGGTAAGTAATTACTTGTGATTCTTTAGAATTTTGTTAATGTGCTCGAAAAACATTAAGAGAAGTGTTCCAAGATCACCATACTTTTGTTGAGTTAAGAGGTTAGGAAGGTTGGTAGTGTGACAAATATTTTGAAAATGAGATCTAATATGGGTATAGGCTGGACAATCTAAGAGAAAGTGCTTTTCATCTTCAACCTTCTTAGTGTCACAAAGGTGACACACTCTTTCATCCCATGGCGTTTTAGGAATTGACCAACGCCCAGTTCCACTATGGAGCTCGTGAGAAATTGTTCTTATCTTAGCAGTGCTTATTTTTTTCTTTACACTTGGCAAAACAAATAAATAATTTTGATCTTCTAGATTAGGGTTGATTACATCTTTATAATACCTTAATTTTCTTTTTTCCTCTAACTCTTTATCACACCACATTTTCTCCTTAAATTTTGATTTGATGTTTTTTTTAATAGTATCTTTATTCTACAAAATGGTGTTTTCCATGATCCCCCAATAGTTTAGCCAAGACTGGGCATCTTTATGCCATCCTCACTTGATTCAATGGTGGTTATGACTTGATTTTGAAGCAATTTTAGGAAGCCTCTTGTCTTCCATGTTGTTTAACTTGTTCTTATACATTAGGTATATAGTCATAGCCATGCTCTCAATGGGGGAGAGGCTTCTTTCTAAGAGGAGGATGAGATAGGGCGTATTTCCTTTAATTTTGAGATTATATGTTATAAAATTCTTTTGTATTTGCTCTATCTTTCTCTAGGATTCACGAGAGATACTACAGCCCCATACTTCACATCCATAAAGAATAATAGGTGTAACAAGAGTCTCAAACAGGAGTTTCTTCTTATCCCAACTCCAAAGATTAGTTGATTTACAATTGTTTTCAAGCCCATAATAAGCTTTCCATCCCCCAATAATCCTTTTCTCAATGCTATATTTCCAATTGAGCTTGTGGTGAATATCAATTCCAAGATATTTGTATGAAGTCACTTCCTCCAAATTGTAGTTGTCATATACAAAGGTATCATAAAGGATCTTATTGGATATAATAATCATGACCTTAGTCTTATCATTATTAACAGTCATACCCATAGTGGAGCAAAATTCCTTGAGGATTCTTAGTTGGTTTTCAAGATCATGGGGACTCCTTGCCATAAGAACGATATCATCGGCATAAAGAAGAAGATTGATGACTATACCAATGAGAGTAGGGCCAACACAACTTGTTTTTTCCAAGCAATCGTCTAACTTGTCAATGTATATGCCAAAAAGGGTAGGGGACAAGGGACAACCTTGTTTAACTTCGATATTGCAGTTAATCTCTTTTGACTAGCCCTAAATGTTTTTAAACTTAGCAATAACGTTCTCATACATCCTTATTGCAACATCCCTCAACTCGAGAGACACTTTTATCTCTTCCAACCTATTCCAAAGATTTTTCCTAGGAACCATGTCAAAAGCTTTTCTAAAGTCAACAAAACAACAAAAAAGATTGGTTTTAGTATTGTGGAACTCCTTTGCAATGATCCTAAAGGTAACAAGATGGTCCAGAGTTGAATGATATCTCCTAAACCCAGCCTGGCCTTTAGCTCTTTTACCGTGACTTTCTAGCTAAAGGCTAATCTTCTTTTCCAAAATAATTCCATAAAGCTTGGCTAAAATCGGGTTAATCATAATGGTCCTATAATTAGAGGGAATGTTTTTGTAACACCCTGTTTCCCCCAATTTGTAAAAATAACTATACTTGCCAAGAACTGTGGCAAACTCAAAAATGTGAATGTGTGATGTGAATGGACCTTGTGAAAAGGTCGATGAATGTGAATAATATATATATATATATATATATATATATATATATATATATATATATATATATATATATATATATATATATATATATATATATGTATGTATATTGCAGGACTACTGAGAGGGGATATGCTGAAAAAGAGACCACGATGGTTAAAGAAAGGTGGTGGAAGGCACCTGGAAAGGTGGCGTTAACTTCCACCGAAACCAATACCGTATTTGGACTTCACTGGCCCGGAGAACCAAGAGCGGCTCGTTGGTCCCGAATTAAATGACTCGCCAGGATTGGTAGGTAAATGGCTCCTCATGAGTAATGAGGGATGGGGGGGTGAACCGCCCATCCGTAGAGCCGTCAGGCCTGACCAGTGCGAGGGAAATCGCGCCACACACAACCTTGCAAGAGGAAAAGGCATGAGGGAGAAGCGAGAAGGAGGCAGACGCGAGGGAAGGAGGAAGAACTATGGATACATGCAGAGGGAGTGATAGCAGAGAAGGGGGAGAGTAACCCTCATTCTCGTTCACTGGCAAACCGAGACGCAGTCTCGCAGCATCGTGGTCTCAGCTTGGGGGTGGCTAGTGGTAAATCTGTTGGGAGTCGCTGAGCCTACGGTTGGGTGGAAACGAGCACCCCTCTCAGCAGTTGCATCACCTCTGGTGTTATGTTTGATAAGTGTTATTTGAAGTTAATGCAATAATCACATGTTCAGTTTTATGTGCTTGTAATTAGTTCTGAATAGAAGTGTTTACCAAACATTTGATTTGATAGAATGGATGCCCGTGTATGCTTACATGCCATAGTT
Organism: Picea engelmannii; assembly: GCA_009831015.1. NCBI lineage: Eukaryota > Viridiplantae > Streptophyta > Pinopsida > Pinales > Pinaceae > Picea > Picea engelmannii. Next base: position 461,627 of record ML777878.1, read on the forward strand.
GTTTTCTGCACACATGATTAAGTTTGGGACATGAGTTCGCTCCACCGAGAATCGTCTTATTTGCTTAGTTTCTCGTAATATTCTAGGAAGGCCCCTTGAGAGTACTCTTTTTCGAGAATTACCCCATAAACCTTGTAACCGTACTGAACCTTACCAGAGACTTGATTAAGATCAGGGATAATTGACCGAGAACCGTCTGAGGGTTCATGCAATCCGGGTTTGGGACCCTTATGCAAGAAAGAGTAGCTTTCCAAGGTCTCGGGGTCATGGGAGCCTGAAGCTCCGAGAATTTGAACTTCGTGATTCAAGATCAGAAGGGATAACGAGATTCAAATATAGAAAGAAAATACCCTATCGCTTGGTAAATGAACGGTCAGAATCCTTTCGAGAATACCCCAAGCTTGTCAACACCGACAGATCTAGAGAAGGAGCGTAGGCGTTAACACCTCGCCCTTTCAGCCTTCACAAATAGCGATGGGATCCTGGACCGTAGATCCTAGGGACCCATCAGAGCTCTATAAGTCGTCGATCTTAACCTTTACTTAGGCAGGAGGGTGAACTCGACTACATCCCAAAAGTCCCGAAGACATCGGGACCGTTCATGTTGGAGGACAGGTTGCAGAGATCTGACCATTTCGCGTATCGGGGATTCGTGAGTTTGGAGGTGGAAGACTAGGCTCTTGGAGTCACGAAGTCCCGAGTCGCGAGATCGCGATGTGATCTGGGTTGTTGATCAAAGAGGAAGGACAACCGTGGGATCTGACGTCTTGATACATCGCGTATCGGGGATTCGTGAGTTTGGAGGTGGAAGACCAGGCTCTTGGAGTCACGAAGTCCTGAGTCGCGAGATCGCGATGTGATCTAGGCCGTTGATCAAAGAGGAAGGACAACTGTGGGATCTGACGTCTCGATACATCGCGTATCGGGGATTCGTGAGTTTGGAGGTGGAAGACCAAACCCTTGGAGTCACGAAGTCCCAAATAGTGAGAAGTAGGAGCAACCGTTGAGTCAGGACCTCCTCGCCATATCGCATATCGGGGTCTCGGAGGTTGAGGGGAATCAGTTTCGACTGTAGAAGTCCCGATCTTGCGAGTTGCGAGAGCTTGTGCAACACGTGGCACGTCTGCTTGGTGGGGACCCACGTGGTTGACAGGTGGTGTGATGATAAGATGCCCAGAGAGAGGGAGAAGTGGTGACAGGTGGTGGACACGTGTCGTTTGAAACGGGAGTCAACATCCTGTTGACTTCTTGTACTTCGGATTCTCGTAAGAAAGGAGCACAAAGGCCCAACAACTCAAGTCGCGAAGTTGCAAGTTCCGAGAAGCCCGAAAGGAGTCAAACCTTCTCTGACTTTCGCGTCACGGGGTTTTGTAAAAGAAGGGTCCAGAGGTTCAACCTTTCAACTCGCGAACTTGCAAGTTGCGAGCAAGGCTAGTAGTTAGCCCTAGTCGGTGGTTACGCGTGGAGAGCGCTAATAAGGAGGGGCCATACCATATCGGAGTCTCGGGTATCGACGATTGGTGAAGAAAATTCGAGGGTCTTCGACTCACGACTCGCGAGGTCACGAGTTGTGAAAGGCGCTTGCATTTAGGCGCGTATGTGGTCCTATTGAGATAGGGACTAAAGAAAGGGAGCTAGTGCTTTGTCGTTAAGCGGCGGGTAGATCTGGACGGCCAGAATCTGTGTGCCCAGATCTACGGCTAAGGTTTCATCTCGAAGCCCCCTCGCCATTCTACCTTTAAGATTGGACTCACTTGTATCGCTGAGTCGCGAAACACGAAAATATGCTTGGCTTGTTTGGCCTATGGTCCTAAACCACGATCACAAGGATGTGAACAGGGAAGAACTAGCTTGCGCTAGGCCCCCGTAGGACTTCGGGGATTCTGTCCCTTGAGGAAAAGCGGAAATTTTATTATGCCGTAGTGGGTGTGTTACAGTTTCTATCCCCATTTTTAAAAATAGGATCAATGAGGCTTTGCGTCAAGGGTTTAGGGAAGTCCTCCTTGACTGCTAAATTGAAGAGCTTGTGTATGTGAGGGATAAGGATTGGCCCTTTGATTTTAAAAATTTCAACTTGGTAGCCTTCAATGTCCTTAGCTTTCCCATTTGCAAGCCGCTTAACCCCGAACTCTATGTCATCTAAAGAAAAAACTTCTTCCTTTGTAAGGACAATAGGAATGGTGTCCATGGCATTAGGGAACTCATAAAGGCTTTTAAGGTAGGAATTCCAGTCCCTTAAGGAAATCCTATTATTTTCTTTAGTATTGCGTTTTAGAATTTGGCTCCAGAACATCTTAGGATCCAACTTATATAGTTGTGAAAGTTGCTCTTGCCTTTTATTGATATATATATATATATATATATTTTTTTTTTTTTGGTTTCTTTTAATTAGGGCTTTGTACGTATTGATCTTATCGAGTTTTAAGGACTCATGAGAAACATCTCTAAAGGCTTTCTAAAATTTTTAAGATTTTGAATTTTTGTTGCGGGCATTTCTACAGCCTGGGTGGGATAGATGTGTCTGTGTGTTCCAAACAATATTAAATAAATGAACTAAAATGAAATTAAGAAAAAAATTTCTTATGTCCACTATAAAAAAATTTGGAAGAGTCACATCAAAGAGGTTTACACCTCAAGGAATTTCCACTCTTTGTAGAACCATAGTTAGATGAGTCTATAATGGTTATATCATTTTCTCAATTTGGCTAGCTATGCAATTTTGTGGAAATAATAATTTTTTATTTCTTAAATTACATTTTTAGCTATGCAATTTTGGTGATTTCTTAAATTGCATTTTTAATGAATTGAGTTATAAATTTTGGTGAAATAACAATTTTCATGGTTTAAATTGCATTTTTAATGAATAAGTAATTTCAGCACTCTAAAAAAACCTTCAAATATTCATTTCTTCAATCTCAAATATACCATTCCAACGATCCTTTTAAATTTCTAACCGAATTTTTGCAGAATGTTCATAAAATTGTGACCAAAAATTAAAAACTAAGAACCTAGAACGTTTAAACCGGCCAGGATGGGGGTTAGTGATGACTGAATGGCATCCTGCTAGCTTTGAGGAAAATAGATGAAGACAATGTTCCGTGATCCTATGTTTTGATGGAATTTCCCCTTGGGAAAAATGATGTTTTGATGGAATTTCCCTCCAATATGTAATGGAAAAACAAATCTTGATCGGCAGTGATTTGTACTAACTTATGCCTTTCTGCCTATCCTTTCACTTCAAGTGGGTGGAGGTGGTGGAGTGGCTGGCATGGTCACTGTTGATTGAGATCCCATTCAAAAACAAAGTCAAGGTATGTAAATCATTTCTAAACCCTGGATCCGAGAACCTACTTTAGATCTGATCGATTTTAGCACTTAGTGTATCGTGTTTTTAAATCACTTCCAGACCATGGATCCGAGAACCCCCTATAGATCTGATCGATTTTAGGATTTGGGTATCGTATTTTTAAATTTTCAGTTTGAACTTAAAATCACTGTAGCTACGATTTCTATCTTCAATAATCTGTGGGCAAGACTGCCGACTATAGGATTGTGTATGTGGGGCCAAGGAAATTCGTTGTATCTCGAGTCCCAAGACCACATGTCGAATGGTGGATGATTTCTGGCTGTTAGTGCCCCCAAGGACTCCGTGTGGCGATATTTTTGTAAAAGAAATTGTATTTTATTATAAATGCGTTGTTTTTAGCTGTAAAGTTTTTGAAGTTTTCTGAGTCTGAAGATTAGGGGTCATGAACGTTATAGAAAATTGTAGTATATATGTCGAAGAGTCTGGAGGGCCATTGCTGCAGAATTACGTCTAGGAGCTGAAGGGGCGTCCTCCATCGCCCTTGGCTGCCTCGGTGTGATATCTGGGCATTTCTGGGCTTCTCTGCTGTGGGCATCTCTGCCTTTTCTCCTGTACTGCGGGCTTCTCTGCCCTTCCTCCTGTACTGCGGGCGTCTCAGCTCTTCCTCCTGGTGTGCCGTTCAGCTGCTGATCCACAGCGGATTCTTGTAACCCCTTCGAGCCCTTGGCCTCCCATAACCATTTTTTTATGCTTTTTTTTTTATTACGTAAAGGTTTGTAAACATTATTTTTGTGGAGCTAAATTTTTTTGGGTGGTGAATACATATTTGTAATAGGGGGTTCGCTGATTTATTGGCTGCACTATTACAAAGTGCTTCTCTAATAAAGCTTTCTTACTTTTATGAATTGCTTTGCTGATAAAGCTTTCTTAAAGGGGAGAAGAAGAAGAAGAAATGATTTTAACGTCCACGAGGCTAACAATAGCCTATGGGACAGACCGCCTCACACACTGATTTCTGCAGTTCAACTCTTTTCTTGTTCAACTTGATGATGAGCTCCCCCAATTTCTCCACTGCTCCCTTGTTGAATAAGTTTTCAAGATACTTATATAGATGTCCCTACTGTCTTTGAAGGCTTTACACTCTAGAATGAAATGTTTTTCTGTTTCCACTTTTCCGGAGGTGCAGAATACACACACCCTTTCTTCCCAAGCTTCTTTTGGTCTTTTCCAACGCCTAGTTTCACAACGGAGTTGATGGGAATTGGTTCTTAATTGGGCAATACGCATTTTGGCTCTCCAAGACATATTGGCCCCTATGTACGCTTTTTGATGATGATTGTATGTGGGGTTAAACTCTTAATTATAATACTCTTTCTTTCTCCCGAGCCCTTTATCCCAAGTTCACTTGTGGAACCTATCAATACCAGAAGCCTTTATCTCTTTACTGTTCGTAGGGCACCTGTTCAAGTGAATATCCCATTTATTAAGCCATTTAATATTTTGTCGCATCCACGTCTTCTTGCTTTTGCACAATATGTCATTGAAGACGACATTAGGCCACCAACTGTCTTCCATTTGCTCAATTTTTTTTAGATATTTTATGAGACGCACCATAGCAATTGCTTCAATAAGAGCAACCCCCATTTCACTCAGCATGATATCATAAGGGACTGAACTTTTAATTTTAAACTTGTTTGTGATCAAGCGTTTTTGAATTTTCTCAATTTGCTTCCACTGTAAGTCAGATGTGCTGCTGGCCCACACTTCACAACCATATAGAACCACCGAGATCACTAAAAGCCCAAAGAGAGTTTGCATAGTCTTCCAATTCCATAGCTCTGCTTCTCTGCACCTATTTTGAAAAGCATAAAACGCCTTCCAACCTCGCAAAGTTCTTTTCTTTTTGCAACCTTCCCAACTTAGATTTTTGTTGAAGTCAATTCTGAGGTATTTGTAATCTGTCACTTCTTCAAGAGTGTTGCCTTCAAAGTAGAACTTATGTTGCTTATGTTTTCTTTTGCCAGAAAAAATCACCACTTTCGTCTTGCTAGTATTGACTTGCATCCCCACTGTACTACAAAAGTGCTCAAGGGAAGTTAAGTGTTCTTGCAACCCAAGATCGGATTTAGCAATCAGAATAAGGTCATCTGCATACAAAAGAAGCCTTATCACAAAATCACCCAAAAGAGCACCATCACCCTCCTGTGAGTTTAACCACTCTTCAAGTTTGTCTATATATAAACCAAAAAGGGTAGGAGACAATGGGAACTCTTGCTTGACCCCTATATTGCTCCTGAAACTTTTGGAGATACCAACTGACGTTCTGATTTTGACTTTAACCTCCTCATATAGCCTATGGACGGCTGCTCTAAGATGTATAGGAACCCAAGTTCCTCCATTCTATGCCAAAGCTTATCTCTAGGGACCATGTCAAAAGCTTTTTTGAAATCGACAAAGCAACAAAAGGCTTCCTCTTTTTTCTCCCACACTTTTTCAATGATGTGCCTTAGAGTTATATCGTGATCAATCGTTGAGTGTTTAGGTTTGAAACCTGCTTGCCCTTTAGCACGCTTATCCCCTTCTTCCACCCACTCACTGATTCTATTTTCTAACATACTTCCAAATAACTTTGCAAACAAGGGGTTTATCATTATGGTCCTATAGTTGGAGGGATTGTTGACATCCCCACTCTTGAAAAGCGGTATTGCTAGGCTTGTTGTCTAATCTGTAGGGAATCCTTGCCGAATGATGTTGTTGAAATTTTTCATAATGTGAGGTGCAAGAGTTTTTGAACCCCACTTTAGATATTCTGCTTGGAGTTCATCTAAATCTTTTGCTTTTCCAACACCCAACTTTTTGATACCCGCCTCAATTTCTTGCACGATGAAGAGCTTAGTATTAGTGTTGACCAAGGGAGGGGGGTCCACCTTAGGATATTGCTCATAAAGCTGCTTTGCATACTCGAACCATCGATAGGCTGTGATATTATTTTCAGTTTGTTTCTTTTTCATTTGGAGTTCCTTCCAAAATATCTTGGGGTTATTTTTCCCCAAGAAGATTAGTTACTCCCTCCTTGAGATCATGAAATCAACTTTTTTCTTTCTTACAATTTGCTTGTAAGCTTTTATGTTTATTTCTTTCTGGCTTGACTCTTTCAAAATTTTCCTTGCTGTTTTGCATTCCTCATCAAACCAAACATTAACCGAAAAACAATTTGTTTCAGATTTCCTATTTTTTGCTCTTTTGCATTTTGTAAGTGCGCTTTTGATTAAATTTGTTAGCACATGGCTATGAAGGCCCTGGGACGACGTTTTCTCCTTGTTAAACAACCTCTTTAGCGCTATCTTGAAGGTGTTACAATTTTTTTGAGTCAACAGAATTATGCCCTTTGAAGAAGGTTGCTGAATGTGCTGATTTTTATTCCCATGTTGTTGTTGTTCAACCCAAGTTAGACTTAAATAGATCGGTTTATGATTAGATTTCAACTCCCACAGTTGTTCACCAATCAAAACTTCCTCCATTTTCTCACACAAGCCATGTGAACAAATTGCATAGTCTACTACACTTGCTCCATTGTAGGTATTGCAGGTGAAATTGCCAGAGTTCGCCCATCTAGCCAACCCATTACAAATGATTAAGTCAAATGCCCCACATAAAGTAAGCAATTGTTCACCAAAAAAGTTGCAGCTTTTGTTGTCCTCTGAGACTCTTGTCCACTGGTGATTTCTTTCTTCTGTAAGCCAAATGGGGTTGCAGTCTTCCTTACAACGAGGAATACTAGCTTGTTCACATGTTGTCCTAGCATTGAAATCACCCACTATAAGGACTTCACGTAGTTGAGAGTACGCAACAATATCGGTTTTTAAGGCTGCAAAGGGGTCTTTGTGGTCAAGCCCCCTATTTTTGTAAGTTTTTGAAACTTGTGGGGCAAAATTATATGCTGCAATCCTGATGATGTTACCATTTTCTAATATCTTAAACCAAATGAATTGTTTATTTGAGTCTTCTCTTTCTAACTGAATGAGACGACCTTTTTTTTTTTTTTTCACTAAGACCATGATACCCCCGTGTCCTTTACCATTTTCAACTTGATCCGGATTATTTTCGGCACGAAATGAGAGCGGAGATATAACATAGAAATATTCAGAGATATTGCAAGAGAGACAACAATATAACAGGGATATAGCGGAAATATAAAAAGAGTCACAGATATACAGTAATACACGATTTCTATTAATCAGATAAATGTACAGAGACTGTAAAAATACAGAGTGAAAGACTCGCTAGAATGGTGGCAGCTTATCTCTGAGAAGAGATGTGACGGCTACTCGCATTCGCAAGAAGATG
>ML777878.1:470817-496893 GCA_009831015.1 Picea engelmannii
CTCTATTTGTCCGTACTGGCCTTGTTTCATATTTTCCTGCTAATGAAATTGTTGTCTCTTTTTGGCTACCAACTTGCTGTCCTGTTTTAGAATGAGGACTGAAAAAGCAATAACAACTTTTCCTTTGAACAACCATGCCCTTTTTCCCTCATCCCTTGCTGCCCTAACCTTTGACAACTCTTCCCTTGTTTCCTCTTGCTGTCTAATAGTTAAATCTTCGTCTAGAAAAAAGCGAGAGCCCCTCAAGAGTTGCTTCTTGCCTAGGAGAATTTGCTTTTCACGTATGCTTGACATGATGACTTTTATGGGCCTAGCTCTCTCGCCACTAGGCTTACCCACCCTCCATGGCAAAGTCGACCTTGCCAAAGCAACTTGTCCTTCAAAAATTCACTTGCAAGATCAAGAGTACACTCATTTTTCCATACTCTCTCACACCTTTGATAATTACGTTTGCTGCTCTGTCTTGTTTTTCCTTGCTTTCTCTACCTTGCATGTCGTCCCCCTGGCTGTGTGTTTCTTTTTCCTTATGAGCAGAATTGCTAATGACTTGTACCCGAGTTTTGAAATTTTTTGTAAAATCCCCTTTCTCTTCATCCCTTGCTTTCACTCCATGGGTGTATGCTTGTTCACCTGTTTTCCCTTTAGCCTTGGGTGTTTTAGAGTTCATCCCCTCTCTAATTTCCACAACAGAATCTTCTCTGATTTGCCCGACATCCTTCAAGCCTTGCCATTCAGCCTTTGCTTCCAAAAGGACTTCTTGCAACAATGTCACTTGATCTGTTAAAACTTTATTGTTTTCTGCTAAGTCCCGATTTCTACTGTTAATAGTTGGATTTGAAGGTCTCTCTCATGTGCTTTGACTTCCAAAACCTCCAATTTCCTCTTGGCATTTAGTAACTCTTGCACATATAGGTCATGTGACCATGTGAGAGGTGTGGATATGGGGCTATACAATGCATAGTCACTGCTGTCTTTATTCCTGTTGCCGTTACACCTTTGCAAAAGAGTCTTGTTTGAAAGTTTATTATGGAGGGCCAATTTTTTTCTTGTCTGTTCCCATTTTAGACGAGCAGCTCTACGTTTTAAAATACCCCGAAACTGTTTGGCATTGACCCAAACCCACTTCCCTACTTTGCTTGAAGAGGCAATTTCACTTGACCTAAATGGTTTGTTTCACCCGAGACGGGTACCTACACAAGAGTAAGAAACATGACAATACCTACCTGTCTATTGGAGACAAATGATTGACAAATCGGGAGCCCACCTAAACCTCTTGCAACTGCAGCTTCTATGGCCCACCTCACCTCCACGGGCGCACTCATAGTTCCACTCTGGCTGCTCGGTCGCTGTACCCTGCTGCTCGAAATCCCGTGCTTGCTCGCTGTTCCCTGTTCGAAATCTCGTGCCTTCTCGTTGTTCCCTTGCTGTTTCGTGTATGTTATTCCCTCGCTGCTCGCTGTTCCCCTGCTGTTTGGATAAAATGACCGCTCGTTGTTCCCCTGCTGGAGTGACTTTTAGAAATACGATTTAGTTGCCTTGGTTTTTATGTGCTTGTTGTTGTGGTTATTTGTCTCTTCTGTTTTAGCACTTTCATTCTCTTGTTATGGTGGATAAGTTACCTCTGCCTATTATAACTCCTCATAACTATTTCAGCTAGAAATCTGCAATGGTTGTTGCATTATGAAATAAGGGTTTATATACGGTTACTATTGGTACATAAAAATAACCCACACAAAATGTTGGAAAATTTAAATGGCATAATCATTGTGATGAAGCATTAGGTTTAATATGCCCTTTTGTTTCACTGGAACTATTGGAACTATTGTTTCATCTTGAAGGTATATATAAGGTATATATACTTCTCTTGAAACATGGGAGCAACTTGAACAACTATTTGGTAAAATAGATGCAATTTGTGATCGTCAATTGGAAAATCGACTAATCAATGTTAGTCCTAATAAATCATTTCCAAATTCAAATGTCTTTAGCTTCAATTCAAAGATTATTCAGTGTTTGTTTCCACATTTTATTCAACTCAAGATGCCTTGGGTCAAGCTTTTGTAATGCCTACTTTTGATGCTTTTGTTGAACCACTTACTCATTAGTAGGATAAACTCATCCATATGGGTGCCTATGGCTCCAAAAATTCTAAGTCTCATGCTCTTGTAGCTAACTCATCTTCAAATTCAAGGATACAACATAAAAATGCATCTAAAGGGAAACAAACACAAAGTACAAAGAAATGTAACTCTTCAAATCCCTCACCTAAACAAGATTTTGAAGGTACGAAAAGTCCTCTTAAATGTGCTTTCTGTGGAAAAGAATGTCATTTAGAATCTCGTTGCTTCAAGTATTTGGCTGTCTTGTCTTAAAAAATGAAGCAACACAATTTAAATGTCAATCTATTTTCTTCTGGCAATGATATAGGAAATGTTAAAGCTCTCTCTGCCATTGCAAGTTTCTCCTTACCTAACTGGATATTTGATTCTGGAGCAACCCTTCACATGGTTGCGCATAAGAATTGGTTTTTTCCATTAATTCATGCAATATAGAGCATAATTTTATGGGCAATTCTTCACCTTTGGCCATTCAAGGGTAAGGTTCCATTGGGATGATAGATGGCTTGATCAACCATGTTCTATATGTTCCTAATCTTTTAACTAATTTGCTCTCTATTTATCAGATTGAAAGTTTTGGTTCATGCAAGACAATCTTGTTTGCTATCGATTCTATTGTTGTTCGTGAAATCGAGGATCCTTCACAAATTGTTGCCATAGGGAAAGTGGATCATCATGCATGCTTGTACTCCTTTTCTCATTTTGTGCTAGAGTCCCCTACTAATGTATTACTTGCCCACTCAAGTGAGTTAAGTAAATTATGGCATAAGTAATTTGGTCACTTAAACTATCGCCATCTTTAGCAACTAAGGAAGCAAAATACGGTCATTGGTCTTCCTCCTATCTCTTTTTTGGATAGTGTTTGTATTGGGTGTGTTCTTGGCAAACATCCTCAAGATACTTTTGATAAAGGGAAATCTTGGAGAGTTGTTGAAGTTCAACATGTTCACAGTGATATTGCAGGCCCTTTTCCTATCTTGTCTTTTCAAAGGGCCCGCTATTTGCTTACTTACATTAATTGATGACTACTTTAGATGCTCTTGGATCTACTTTCTAAAGAACAAACGTGAGGCTTTTGACACTTCTCTTGTGTTCAAAGTCTTAGTTGAAAATCAATCTGGAAAGTCTATCAAATGTTTGTAGGCAGATAATGGTGGTGATTGCGTCAACCACAGATTTGAAGACTATTGTGCTAGTGAAGGTATTCAACTGCAACATACTGTGCCCTATTGTCCACAACAAAATGGTGTTGTTGAAAGGAAGAGTGGTACCTTAAAGGAGATGGAAAATTGCATGATCCATTCTAGAGGTCTTGCCCCACAATTTTGGGCTAAAGCTATCAATTGTGCCCACTATGTTCAAAATTGCACACCTCACAAAGCTATTCAATGTGTGACCCCAGAAGAAGCTTTGAGTGGATGAGAACCTTATGTTGGCAATCTTAGAGTCTTTGGGTGTAATACTCGTGTCCACATCCCCAAAGAAAAACGCAAGGTGATGGACATACAAAGTAAGCCTTACATCTTTGTTGGCTATGTTACCCCCCATGCTTAGGGGTAACTGTAGAAATTATGAGGTCCTATGAGGCTGTCATCTAGGTCTGTCTTTGACCTTAAGATGGCTCTAAGTTTTATCTTCAAGATTGTCCTTTGCTGCTGTTTTAGGACAACAAACAGTCAAGTACTTTCTGCTCACAGTTTTGATGGTTAAGTGTCCTTTTGAGGTGCCCTTGCAAGTGTTTTATTATCCCAATGTTAGCACATGCAATATACTCAAAACAAATAACGCTACCTCTTAGATATTTACAACTTTAAATGCTGATTTACAATTCTAAGAATGCATGAAATGAACACAAGTATTTTTGGTCAACATGACCTTGGATTAAACCCCCCAGGGAAAACCGATTTGGAATGGAAATATATATATGTGGAGAATAGAAGGTGGAATACAACAAGTACATGAAACAAATGAACTTGATACAATAACAACTTGTCTTAAGCTGCAACACAAGTCCAAGAGTAAAAGATGCGCCCAAGCATGGTGTGCGCTCCTCAAATGTTGCTCTATCCAATGAAATGAAGCGCCCTTGCTCCCTGAAGCTCTGATGGAGAAACCCTTGCACACAACTCTAAATATGTGAACTACCTCTCCACTGAAACTGTCCTCAAAGCAATTTGACCATTGCAAGACCTCCCTGCTATAAGTGCGCCCTCCTCCAAGCAAGAACAACAACCACAAATAAGTTGGGCCCTAAGCCTTCATGAGCCCTCCATGAAAGGAGGCGCCCAAGCTCTCCTCTCCCAATGCTTCCATTCTCATCCTCTTGCCCTTCTCCAAACTCTCTTGGTGAACATACAAGCGAATGAGCCTCTCCTTGCCCTATGCGCCCCTCTTAAGGAAACATAAGGAAACCTAAAAGTTGGGTGGATGAGATCATCTCATCCCATCTCTAATCAATGTTCAAAAGAATCTCAACTCAAAACCCACTTTACTCAAGTTTCCATAGTTTCACTTTATGTCCCTCAATTCACCCACAAAGTGAATTAATAGTCATTTTAGGCTAAAATTACCAAATTTCACTTTTGACTTAAATCTCCTAAGTCAAAGTGAAATTAGAGATAAAGTACATGGTACATAGTACAAAGTATTTCCCACTTGTGTTTAGAGGCTCACAAACACAAGGGGACCACTTTCCAAGGTACCCAAATCTCAACAGTAACTAGAGGAGATCATGTCTCGTGGCTCGCAATGGAGACAATGATCCCAACCATGATGATGATCAACATGTCCATAGGTGGCAGCCCAACAACCCCCCTCATTTACCTTTGTAGCTACAGGTCAACCAAGGCTCATCACATCCAAGCAACCCAGTGTATGGGAGATGGTAAGCCAATGTAACCATGAGGTATGCTAGTCTTTCTTTCATGCAAAGTGTTGTGCTTAATTTGTTGGGCATGTGGATGAGAATCTTTGGTTGAAGTTGGATAATGGATCATTGGCTTGGGAAATTGTGTCAGTTGTCTTGTTTCACCTTAGTGTTCAACTTCTATGCCCTAGTCTCGTGTTGTCACCGCCCAGGGAAAAGGGGTACTATTGGGGTGCCCTCACAAGGGTAACGTTCCGTTCCCCACCATATTTAACACTTTCCATCCTGGAGCCTCTCACAGAGTACCAAACTTCGGTAATGGGTCATGGTCCATCCTCTCATGAGAAGAAGGGGCTGAAGGCTCAGAGGATTATGTAGCTGATATATGCTATGCTGTAATTGATAAAGGCCACTGTAAAATCCACAGACCAACTTGAGCTCTACTTCCTCTAATGGTAATCGTCCCTGTCCTGATGCGAATGAATGCACAATTATAAAGGACTATGGCCTAGTGAAAAAATGAAGGAATGAAGCTTGAAACCTTCTTAAGGGGACTTGCAAATGATAATTGGGTATCAAAAGGCAATTAAGGGGTTCAAAATGCAAAAAGTACCAAGGAAAGGGTTTCTCAAGTAGCAAGCGCTCCCTCTACAAAGGTGCTCATTGAAATGGATTTAATGATACCATAAGCCATGAAGTAAGCCCTAATTCATATCATTATCTCACTTACTCTTGAAGGGTTTCTTTATTTCTTGCTTCCCTCGGGACCTATCCCTCTACCTGGGTCTTTTATTTTCTGTCTAGGTTGGCACACCTAATAGGGTTGAATGAAGGCCCTCCCATGTTTAAACTTGACAACTAACATGAGGTCCTGGGCTGGTGTGATGCTTGAAGGGGATACTGAGGTGAATTATTTGCATGGCTTATATCTTAAGTAACAACTTACTTTGCATGATTTAAGGACTGACATCTCTTATGAACATTGGTTTACCTTGCCTTATGCTCGGTTTTGTTTTGGATGGCCTTGACTTGGTTCTTTGAGGGACATCTTGGGTTTTCACCCAGGATGTTGTGCCTTTATTACAAGACTTTGGCACGTGTGACGTAGAGCCGTGGGTCATCCAATGACTCACCACTGTCAGACATCAGCTCACACATCCTTGGAACCTTGGACGATGGACAAATGGGCTTGGTTTGAGTAGATTTGGTCATGATGGCACACAGATGGGATGAAAGCCCACAGGCTGGGCAGAGTACCCCAGGGCTTATTATTCACTGGATTAGGGATGTTGCAGCAGCAAACAACGAGACAACATGCAGAGATGAGATGCAATTCCCTCCAGCCTAGACGAAATGACTCAAACTCTTGACATCACCCTCCATTGATCATGGCGTCATCTTCTAGGGTTTCATGGCATTAGGGTTTGATGGACACTTGGGGTGCTGGCGATGATTTGGCATGGCTATGATGGAGGAGACATATGTTTTCCATTGCTCCACTTCCACATGATACCACGTGGCCTTTGAAGGCCCTCTCTTAGCCTAAGAAGGCTTGACGTCACCACACGTGTGGCCATTTATGATGTATTTTTTCATTATAATGATTTGTAAAGGATAAACGAGGGGTCGGCCCCACTTTAAATGAATGTTATGTTATGTTATGTGGACAAATTTGCTAGGCTAGCCTCATATAAGAAGGCCAACGTTAGCTTTCATTTTATCATCACAATTCGTCAGACATTGTGGGGTTACACTTCTGAAAATTTCGCCCTTTTTAACTCTTTGGCTCTTTTCTCTCATGTGCTATGTTTGAAGGAGGATCTTTTGTGGATGGTTTGCTCATTTGGATGGATAATTTCTGCAATTAGGGTTTTATGCTCTTGATTATTTGAGGAAGTAAGTAATTTTATGCAATTCTATTGTTTCTTGTTGATGTTAATGGTTAAATTGCTATCTTGTTGCATATATCTTGTTTCCTTGAAACCCTAGGAGGAAGACATGAGTGCTTCTCTTCCTCACAAAGTTTTACTTTTCCAAGATTGTAAAACGTCCTTGCTAGGGTTAAAATCCTAAGGCCTAAAAGTGCTTGCACTTTAGGGTTTTAACTTTTAACCCTAGACATTTGATCCTTGACCTAAGTGAAGCTAGAAGAAGGGAAAACGCCACCTAGGGCCCAAACGTGCTTGCACCCTAGGTACCTTATTCCTCAAAGTCTAAAGCCTAAGGCCCAAATGTGCTTGCACCCTAGGGTTTAGACTCTACCTCTTTGGTTTCAATTAGATCAATCTTCAAGTTTAATGCATTTGAGACTCCATAGGCCCTAGAATGACAATGACTCCGATCTAGGAGTGTTATTGTGGCTAAAGTAGTTGTTGAAATCACTCTTCTCATTCTCTCAAATATCCTACTAACTTTACTAACCCTAACTTTAGCAAACTTCAAGTATTTCTTGCTTCTGTTATAAAAGTTTGCTACAGCCACTGAAAACTACATTAATTTGCTGCATACATCCATTTCTAAGTGGCTTAACATGTTCAGAAATTACTTCTAGCAATTGGACAATGATCTACTAGATGAATGCTTACTTCTTATGCTGAATTGCTACATTTCTGAGCATTATTTCTTGTTGCTGTTGCAAATTTTTTATTGCTGTCAGAAGATTGTTTACTGCTGTAATTTGCAACAGCCATAGCAATTTTACTTGTCTAGTGTCTAAGGAAGTCATTATTGCATGTTATAGCTTGGTAATTGTCAATATATGCTGCAAATTGTTCATTGTTCTGGACAGGTACAGCAATTACCTTGCAATTCCTCTTTTCCTTCCTAATCCTAGACTTAACCGACAAGTGATCAAGATAGGGGGCGACAAGCTTGGCTATTTCTTGCTATTCGGTCCGTTGAGGTCACCATGGAAGCTTTCTTTGTGGTGGACCTCTTCCATTACTAAAACGAGGAAAGATTCTACTTAGGTGATAGTGGTACGTTCTTCCATTGTTACACAAGATTTGGGGATCTTGTGGAGGGCTTTGCACAAGTACAAATCCTGTGATAACAAGCTACTTGAAAGATGTTAAAGGGTATAGATTACTTCATCCCGATACACATGATTTGATCATCAACACGAGTGTTCGACTTGATGAGTATCCTCCTCAACATCTTGCGTTTTCATACGATGTTTTGTCTTTTGAGTTGATTTCTCTTGCTAATGATAGGGATTTGAAGAACGACATCATGTTATTCTTCCTCCACCTCCTAATTGGGGTGAAAGAAGAACCAAATCCTCTCTTCAAAGAACTCCTTGAGTATTTATGACCAGTTGTTCAGATCTAAAGGATTTTCATGAGGCCCATGGTATTATAGAGTTGGGACATAACCATGGAAGATGAGTATAACTCCTTGTTGAAAAATAGCACTTGGTACTTGGTCCCTCTTCCAAAAGGTAGAAAATTGATTCGGTGTAAGTGGGTATATCGAACCAAATATGCAACAGATGGTACTGTAGACAAGTATAAGGTTTGATTGGTTGCTAAAGGTTTTTCTAAGGTTGAGGGCGTTGACTATTTTGAAATGTTTGCACCTATGGAAAAAATGAATTCTATTCGCTTTGTTCTCTCTATAGTTGCATCCTTTAAGTGGATAGTGCATTAGATGGATGTTAAAGGTGCCTTTCTTCACGAAGATTTGAATTTTGTAGATATAGATATTCACAGAGCAACCTCCTGGTTTTATCCAGAACTCTTCACTTGTGTGCAAGCTTAAAAAATCCTTGTATGGTCTCAAACGAGTTCCCAGGGCTTGGTATGAGAAGATGGATTCTTTTTTTCTCTTTTTAGGATTTTCTCATTGCCACTCACATCAAATGCCTATACTTTGCGGCAAGATGATGAACTTCTCCTCCTTGTTCTCTTTGTGGATGTTCTTAGTCTCACTGGGAGTTCACCTTCATTGATTGATCATGTAAAGTCCGCTTTGTATCAACAATGAAGTTTGGTTCCTTCACTACTTTCTTGGATTACATGTCACTTTGTTTGCATCTGGGATAGGTCTCTCTTAGTCCAAGTATGCCTTGGATATCTTAAGCAGATTTCACATGTTGTATTGCAAATTTGCACCCACTCCATATTTGTCAGGAGCTAAGTTGTCAGCCAGGTGTTCCACTTCTTTGGTTGATGCAACTTTGTATTGGCAGCTTGTTGGCAACCTCTTGTACTTGACTCTCAGTTGTCCCAATGTCTCCTATGTAGTTGGGTTGGTTTCTCTATTCATGCAGGGACCACATGAGCTTCATTGGAAAGCCACTAAGAGAATTATTCGCTACATTAGAGGGACACACACATAAGGCATTCAATATTCTTCCAATGTTAATGTTGATTTAGTGGGTTATACTCACTCCAATCGGGTTGGTGATCCCAATGACTGCAAGTCAACCTCTGGCTATGTCTTCCATCTTGGCTTTGGTCCCGTTGTTTGGTCCAGCAAGAAGCAAACTGCAATTGTCCTTTCTTCTACAGAAATAGAGTATCAAGGTGTTGTTAGTGTTGCCACTGAGTCTATTTGGATTCAATAGATTTTGTTTGAGTTTAGTTTTCAGCAGGTGCAGCCTACTCTAATTTGGTGCGATAATCAGAGTGCTGTCCATATCTCTAGGGAGCCAGTAGATCATCAACACACAAAGCATATAGAAGTCCACATGCTTTACATCCGAAAATTGATTCATGATAGGACTATTGATTTGCAGTACCGTTGCACTGAGTTGCAAGTTGCTGACATCTTCATGAAACTCTTGACAGAGACTCAAGATGTTTAGCTTCATACGGTTGCTTGGGGTGGGGTGAAGGAAGTTGTCCTTGTGGGGCGGGGGGGGGGGGTAAGTCTCAGTGCTCCTTTCTCTTTTTTGTCTACTATTCTAAGCATTTTGTATGTGGGTACCTATCAAGGTTGGCTACCCATTTTGGAGATTTTACCTCCTTTTTATACTTCCATAAGTTTCACTTAAAGGGGGGTGTCAGGACTCAGTGTACATTCACAGTTGTAAGTTCACTTAGGTAAATCATTAAATACTCAGTAGGTATACCTTCCAACTACCCTTCTTAAATGCTGGACTTCTCCTAGTTTGCTATAAGTAGAGGGCTTCCCCTTGTATTTCTAAGCAGCAGATCTAATAGATGCAGTTATTCTCTTGTTCCTTCTATTGGCTTTGAGTCTCTGTTAATTTTTTGTTGTCTGTATGGAGTTCAAGAATGTTATGATCCTGTTGTTTGTGGTTTGATTTCACACATTTATGTTTCATTACTACCTCTTCCTTTTTCACCTCTGCAAACATTGAAATGCAAAACGAATTAAAATGGTAAAATCTTTGCTTTCAAAAATTTTGTGTAGCGTGCTCCTAAAAGTAGATATGTGTATGGGGTTTAAACCCAGATAATCCTTTGGGAGACATGTGTATGGGGTTTAAACCAGGATAATCCTTTGGGAGACATGTGTATGGGGTTTAAACCAGGATAATCCTTTGGGAGACATTTTGTTTATTGAATTGCCCGTGACCAAATGGCATCCAAATGCTATCTTGAAAGCTTGGGGACTAACCAGTGATGCAAATTGAGAAAACAACTCATATGGGGACAAGTTAAAGTGGAATATTTTGGCAACACCTTTCAGAATAGGAATTACAATTTCAGCACACCTTTAATTCGAAAAAATAACTACAGGTAACATGTTTTGCCCTTCCAGTGTGTGAATTCCCATATCTGTATCCTAGTGCAAAATTACAGATGAAATGGGCTATGCCTTGAGCTCCTAAAGGAAGGGTATTGATTGCTGAATCATGAGTTTAATGTATTTTATTGTTTGCAATTATAAAACGTACTGGATGAATATATTTAAGAACTTTCCTAGGCAAAGTATATTTCTTATTTTTCAACCATTTGCCACTTTTTGTACAACTACAAATTCAGTGCTGTGTTTCGGTTCAACAAATTGAATATAGAATACATTTCTTTGGTATTTGATCAAGTCATAGTTTGTTTGAACATACAACGCCTCATCAATAGATCTAAATAAGAGGTATTTAAAATGTGTTGTTTCATTCCTGTTGAGTTAGCCACACGATGAAAAGTTCATGGGTGGGTAGATAATATTGAGATCGCAAAATGGAAATATTTAAGTCAAGCTGGTTCTTCCAGTTCTACATTTCTTTTTTTCTTTTTTGATTTATAACAAAAATGGAAATATATTTTAGAATCTTTTCATTCGATTATGGCAAAGTCAGTCTTGTTTGAGTCATGCTTGAAAGGACAATGCAAAGGAAAAAAATAATTCAATAGTAGTATTTAATAGGTTATATTCACAAAGTGAGGGTTCATGCAGCAGTGGAAGATAACTTAATTTAGAGCTGAATTAAATAGTGAAGTTAACTTCAAGTGTAAACAGAATGGGAAAAAAAACCGATTTGAATTTGACCATTTTTGGCAGCTCAGCTTATTCAAAATTGGAGAAGGTCATTTTGGCCACAAGCTGCAAGGTATCTTCATAGGGAAAACTTAAAAGTACGGCTATTTTCATGCAGTGATTTGAGTTTTCAGCATGGTACCTAGTATTCTGGTCACAACCAGGTAACTCTTTCTTTTTGTATCTGAACCTACTTTGTAGAAGTATTTGCTAAATTTGCACTTCAGCAAGGGTTTAGCTTGAGTATTTAATAGGGGGCTGAAATATTTGTTATTTAAATGACAGAAAAAGGGGGCTGCTAAACAGAAGTACATAAAAAAGAATTGCTTGGAAAAGGCACCAGAGCAGTTTGTATAGTCACATAATTCTCTATTCAAATGTGTTCGCTTTATTTTTTGACATATGTATAATGTGACAGTTTGTTTATGACATTTTTTTTCTACTGAACTGAACTCTTTTTTAGTACATTATCAAATTAATTTCCATGGCTCATTTTTGCAGGTTAATTCAATTGGTGTTTTAAATTGTGTCTCAGAAGGTATCTTCCAGTGCTCCTCAGGTCATAGTTTCTGCGAATGGTTGCTGATATTTTTAGAAATACTGTTTTTTTTTTCCTTAAACCTAGTAAAATGTTTAAGACTCAAAATTACCAATACTGTTTTTAAGAGGTGACTTTATTATGTGACAAGTTACAAAATTAGAAATTCTTGTATATGGCACGTGATAGAAATTTCAACATGATCATATACACTAATCCAGAACTCATCATATTATTCTATATATCATAAGTACATTAACAAGTCTACAGGAAGAGAAAATTTTAGATCATTCTTTTCTAGATGTTTTAAATTCTACTTCAGGTTGCCTGACATGCAAGAATCTTAGCAAGAAAACATTGGAAGTTTTGGGATATCTATTTTATGATATATCTTATGTTTTGTTCAGTTTTGTTATGAATCACGATGCACCCAACTGCACCAAACCCACATCCAGGCCTTGTCCTCTTGGTTGACAAACTGTTATACTGGGATAACAATGTTCCATAATTCCATTTGACACATTATCTATGTTGCCTTTCCAGGCTGTGATTTGTTGATAAGCAGTTGGGATGCCGTCGGCTAGGTTCTCTATGTGGAAGAAAGACAAAGCAATGATCACGCGACAGTCTATGCTGTGCATTATACGTGTTATTTTTGCTGTAACTATAAGTGTGTTGCTACTGCTCCTTTTTGTGGCTGTAAAGCCTCTTTCAATATGCTATGATGCAAAAGTATCCTTGAAAGATTTCCATATTATGAAACAACCTAGGACTTATGTTGGATCTAAGGAAAATATTGAGAAATTCGATTGCATGAGATGCCCACAAGCTGCACCTGTAGTTGCAAACAAGGTTGAAGGTGTTCGGCACCCATTTTTCATCTCACTTGCAGATCTAGGTTCACCAGAAAAGCCGAATCGGAATTTCCTGCGAATGCTCAAGGGCAAACCTTTTCGTAAGCCTGACATCTCTCAGACTGTCCAAGAAGTGCTAGAGAAACTAGAGACAAATGGCCTAGCATCCAAAAGAGGAACTGTTGTGGATGTTGGAGCAAATGTTGGAATGGCAGCATTTGCAGCTGCAGCAATGGGCTACAAGGTAGTGGCTTTTGAGGCAGTCTTCGAGAACTTACAGAGACTTTGTGATGGGATGTACCTAAATCGAGCAGGTGATGTGGTGAGTTTCTACCATGCAGCTGTGTCAGATGTGCCTGGTAACCTGACTATGCATAAGGTATGCTTATTATGAATTTCATTCTGTTAATATTAGTTGTTTCAAATTAGTTTGCTAACAGGGGTGCTGCCTTAGAACTTGTTCAGAAATGTAGTCTCTTTCATAGAGGAGCAAAATATAAAATTTAACTGGTGAAAATGACAAAACAGATTTGATGTTTCTGATAGACTTAATTTAGTCTGATGTTCATATTATGTATTTTTGAGGAGATTAGATAATAAAGTGAGTTAAGTTGTCAATGAAGTCATATGTCATATTATTAAATAAAGTTGGGGCATATAAAGGGTTAATTATTTCTAAGTTACGTCTTAACACAATAGGTAGTTGTATGGGTGTTTGTTCTTTCTAGGTATGTCATTATTGCAAATTAAATATACCAATCTCTCTTTCTCTCTTGGCATATGTTTGCTTATGTGTTATATGTGTATTTAATATGGTATTGGAGCCAAGGGTTGGCATCTGGGAGATTTGAGCGACAGTTAAAAATGGGTGTTTGAGGAGGTGTTATCTCTCAAACCTGTACTTAATTTATAAAGCCCAAGCAAGTGAAATCTTAGAGGAACTTAGGAAGATTACCCAATGCCACCTTAGTAACAATTTCTCTCACTTTAGGCTGGCTAACCTCCGGCACAAGGGGGCAAACCTTAAGAAAGATTAAGATAATCTTTGATATAAATTGGTGAAAGAATAGACTAGTGTCAACCCAGTTGCGTGATGGAGTTAAGGTAAGATTCAAGAGGGTTCGATTTAAAGTTAACAAAGGCATAATAGGCTGTTAATAACATGCACTAATTAACCAAATAGCCTCCATCAATATACAAAAATAAAGAAATGATCCTTCCAAAGGTGCACCGTATCAAATCATTACAAATCAGAAATAAAGATGTTTGGTCATGAATAAATAAAGATAGCAGTGGCTTCTTAGAAAGTAGAAAAGACAGCAGCAAGACAGTATATTGATCAATAACCAACAACAAAAGATAAGGAGGGTTTAACATCAACCTTAATCCTTCTTTATGGAGCAAAATGCCCTTTTACAAAAGGTCTTTACAGCAGATTTATAAAGGCAACTTCAGCTACAGAATTTAGCCATGAAAGATGAAAGAAGATGATGGACCTCACATAGAATAAACCCTTAACATGCCTTGCTCCAGCTAGATATCCAACTAAGTCCTTGAACTTCTTCACAGTTCTTCCACAGTCTTGCACCTTCTCCATCTAGTATTTATAGCCTTCGTCCTCATCTTCAACCCCAATTAGGGTGCTTTCCTTGATGAGCCCCTTTTCTTTCTTGATGGTGGTTTAAAATACACTTGGCAGCCTTCAACATTAGGCTGCACATCCCAATTTCAGACCTAGCACACCATTTATCCTCCACTTGGACGCATCATTAATGGCTTTTCTTCTCTTAAGATTTGATTTGTAAACTGTCGTGGATATTCTCCACTATGACGCATCCTCCACTAGAACAATTTGTCACAATCGATCTTACTATATTTTGCAATCTCTTATTATGCAATGTTTTGCTTTAGATTTCAGATTTAATATTACTAGCTTAGTGCTCAAATACTGAAAGAAACTGAAACTAAAATGAAAGAAGCTAAGAAAATAACACACCATCCACACAATGAACACAAGATGTACCCTAGGAAAACCCAATATGGGAAGAAATCAACTAGAAGGTGAGGTCTATGCCTTGCTCTTTTCTTTTCAGTTATGAAATGAAAATACAAAGAATGTGCACTCACTATGGAGTTGCCATGGACATTGTGGCCTGTATGGCTGCTACAAGATCTTCTACTTCCTTTGTTCTGCTTCAACGTCCTATTCCCAATGCTTTTCTCTACTCAATACAGCAAGAGTGGAACCCCTTCCTTTCCCAACAATATAATATTTAACATGGCCTGATAGCCATCTAGGGTTAGGGCTAGGTTTTTTGTATGCCTCAACTCTCGATTAGGGTTAGGGTTTTGGACCCTCTAGAATCTTTTTGAAAGTCCACATGTGTGAGTAATGGAAGTTGACGTGGCATCCACTTGGTATCATGGTGGTCAACATGATAGGTCAACTTGCAGAAGGCATAACTTCCTCATACGAATTTCGATTGAGGTGATATCGTCATTGGGAAGCTCTTGATGTGTAGAACAATGTCGAGAGATTGTGAACTTTGTTCACAAAGTTTTGACCCCCCAAAAAAACGTTTAAGGTCTCAAATAGACTCCAAAAGTTTCTGGACCCCAAATCACCAAAGTAGGACTTGCCTTGAAAATGGGCCCTATAAGCCAAAATCTCCAATTTTTACACCTAGAAACGACTTAAATAGATAACAATTTATACAATGATCCATTTCAGATCATAATGCAAAGCTTTGATCTTCTTGCTAGGACTTTGTAGCCTTTCTTTGTTTAGATGCAACCCAATTCTGCCCCCTACCTTGAATGTTTTCTTAATTCTGTGTTGATCATGTCAGGCATTGTACTTTTCCTGTGACTTCTTCAATGTCTCTTGTACTTGCAAATGGATCTGCCTAATCTTTTCAATGAACTTTTCAACCTTCAATGCTTCTTCTGTGGTGTTTTCCCTCACTCTTCCTTGCTGTCCATATACATCTAAGGGCGAAGGTGGAAGATACTCAAAGCAAGTTTCAAAAGGGGACTTACTAGTAGATCTGTGAATTGTTCTGTTATAAGAGTGCTAAATATAAATCAAATTTTCATCCCACGTTCTTGGATGCTTCTGATTGTAACACCTCAAAAGTTGAACCAATGTCCTATTCACTACATATGTCTGCCCATTTGTTTGTGGATGGAAAGTTGTGGATCTTTTCAACTTGGTGTCCATCTTCTCCCAAAGTGTAGTCCAAAAGGCTCTAAGAAATCTAGTATCTCTATTTGAGATGATACTCCTTGGTATCCTGAAGTGCACCTAGACCTTTTCAAAGAATGTGTTTGCTGCATCTTGTCCCTTGATGGTCTTTTTATAAGGCATGAGAATGCACATCTTGCTAAACTTGTAAACTACCACAAACAAATAGTCATGTCCCTTCCTTTCTCTTGGCAAACCACCCATGAAATCCATGGAGATACTCTCCCATTGTCTAGTAGGTACAGGTAGGGGATGCTATAAATCTTGTTTTCTATTACTAGGTTATTGGTACAACAAAATATGCATCCTCTAAGAAACCTAGCTACATCTTCTTGCATTATGGGCCAATACACATACCTCTGTAAGTTGGAAAACTATCTTCCCAACACCAAAATGCCCTGCAACTTTGGAGGTGTGAGCCTCTCTGATAAGTTGTAATGTCCCACCTTTAGAAACACAAAGCTTGTCTAGCTTGTAGAGCAACCTCTCTTGGAGATGATAGTTAGGCTTACCGTCACCTTCTTCTACACGAACTTGGCCTTGTAGCTACTAAAACACCACTTTAAAGTCATTGTCTTCTTTGTATGCCTCTTTGTATGCATCATGGGTCAAAGGCTCCATGTGCATAAGAGTTCCCAACGCTGTGATCTTGTATGTGGGTGGCCTTGAGAGCATGTTTGCCAACTTATTAGTGTTTCCCTTCTTATATTTGGTGATTAGATGATAGTGTTGTAGAAACTCCATCCACTTATAGTGTTTGGTTTGCTAAAGCTTACTCCGGGCCTATGAATACTGCAGTGGTTGGTGATTGATGTGAATGATGGTCTCCTTGCTCATTAGATGGTGCTCCCATTTCTTAACAACTTGAACCAAAGCATAGAGTTCCTTGTTCTATGTAGGGTAGTTTAGGATTTTGCCATAAAATTTTTCAGAATGATAACATATCGGCTTACCCCCCTACATGAATACCACTCCTATAACATATCCACTTGTATTTGTCTCCACTTCAAAAGGCTTCTGCAAATTGGGCAATGCAAGAATTGGTGTTTGACTAATATTTCCTTTCAACTCTTCAAATGCTTTCTGCTGATTCTTTCCCCACCGTAAACTCTTGCCGTTGGTTGCTATGGCATGGAGTGGTGCACCCACAATTGAAAAAGATGTTATAAACTTCTGCAGCTACAATGATGCCCCCACAAAGCTCCTAACTTCAATCACATTAGTAGGAGTTGGCCACTTGATGGTGGCCTCCATCTTCTCGGGATCTATCTTGAGTTCCCCTCCACCAATCACATACCCTAAATTTACCAATAAATGCTGAGCAAACTCACATTTCTTAAGGTTTTCCAACAATTCATGCTTTTTTAGGGTCTTTAACACTTGCATGAGATGTGAGATATGCTCTTCCTAGGTAGAGCTATAAACCAATATATCATCTAATTACACTTATAAATGAATATAGAAAGGTATGTAATACATCATTCATCAAATGCATAAATATTGCTAGTTCATTAGATAAACCAAAAGGTATTACCGACCATTAGTATAGACCTTGCCTTGTCTTAAAGGTAGTTTTCCATGTGTCTTCTTCTCTAACTAGTACTTGGTGGTATCCTATTTGATATCCAACTTGGTGAAGTACTTGGCATGTTGCAATTGATCTAGTAAGTCATCAACCTTGGGTAGAGGGTATTAATTCTTGAGGGTGATCTTATTTAGGGTTTTGTAGTTGATACACATTCCCCAAGTCCCATCCTTCTTGGGCATTATGATGATAGGGAACTTGCAAGGTGAGGTGCTTGGTCGAATTACTCCTTGCTCCAATAGTTGCCACAAATATTTCCTCACTTTATCTGCTTCTAAGATGGACTATTTGCACAACCCAGTGTTTGGCAATGGATAGTCAGGCAACAACTGTATCTCGTGGTCCACCTCCCTCTTAGATGGTAATTCCTTGGGTGCCTGGAACACTTCTCTATATGCCTGTAAAAACTCCTCCAATTCTCTCTTATTTAATACTTCCCTCCAGAGATGCTTTTAGTTTTATTGATTCATCTCTTGGTTGATTCTGTCATAAAAAGGGTAATACAAACTTCGTACTAGAACTGATCAATTTCTTTGCCTGGTTAACACTCACCAGAGAGATATTGGATTTATGTTTTTGTGCATTGATGATGAAGGACTTTCCATCCTTCATTAGGGGGTATTTGTTTGCTCTCCTCATGAAGATTGCATCCCTTTTGTACATGTAGGGGCTTCCAAACACTACACGACACACATAAGTGGTACTGCATCTACCTCCACTTCATCAATATAGTTTTCACTTATAGCAAATTTGTTCTTACACTGCTTAGTGACCCTGAGCTCTACATCCTTATTTACCCACCCCAATGGATATGGGTGTGGATGATCATGAACTTCTTGCTGACTAGATCTTCTGCTAAGAGGTTAGGTCGTGAACTAGAATCAAATAGAGCATCCACCTTTGTTTGCTTGACTTGGATCTTAATACGAAAGAGTTTAACCATCTCCTTCTCTTCCTTGGGATGGAGGCTACCCATATTCACCTATGTCTACATTATAGTGTAAACAATCTTTTCATCTACATTTGAGTTGCTCTTTATTTGGTTGCCTGAATCCATGGCTAGCATGTTCTTCTTCTTGGCATCCTTCTTGCAGTGCTTTGAATTTAACTCTGGATGTAGCTTCTAACACTTATCTTCCATGTGACCATCAATATTACAATGATTACACTGGTTATTTGGATCCTTGCACTAATGTGTTGTGGCTGTTGTCTTGTTATCCTTTCCTTTCCACTTCTTTTTTTCTTCCTTGGAAGCATCTTGGTGGTCTTTTTGCTTGGAACCACTTGGCTGTCCTTTATTTTTACCCATATTTTCCAGATATTGTGCTTGCACACAGGCTTCATGATTTGTCCTAGGTTTGAAGAGCTTGCCTCAAATGATTGTGTAGACCTCCCAGATACTTGAGGAGTACATGCAGGTTCTTTGGAGATATACCCAACATAATGGCCATTTTTCTAAACAAGTGATGTACTCTTGCACACTCTGTCCTTGCTTCCGCTAGAAGTAATGCCAATGGATCCAATGGTCGTCTTTGTACCAAATAGAGTATAATTGGGACTTAATGAGGGTTTTAAACACCTCCCACTTAGTTACTAGTGGATCAACCTCTAGTCTAAGCGTCTTAGTGTGACTTTCCCACCAAATTTGGGCATGGCCCTCTAACTTCAATTGGGCAAATGAAATCTTTTCTCTTCTCCCCCATGTTATAAACATTGAAAGAAACTTCTAATTGTTGCAACCATTGATTCAATTTAAAAAAATCAATCTCTCCTTGGTAGGGTTTGACTTTGATGTCCACTTTTGCTTCCATTTTAAACAAAGATTGTAAATAAGTGATGACACTAGAACTTGGTCTCTCTTTTTATGGATTTTTTTCGACTCCTTTTTTGGGTCTTCATTATCTCTAGATTTCTTGTTCGATCCAGCTTTTGAGTTAGAGCTACTAAACTCCCTGAAAGGTCCAAACTTGTTCTCTAAAGTAGCCATGAGGATGGTCATGTTGCAAGAGATGTCAACAACTTGTGCTTCCAGCTTTGAAAATCTCTCCTTCGACTTATCCCATTGATTATTACCATACTCATTCACTATGGCTAGGGTTTTAAGACTTCTTTCTTACGCCACTTCTTGGTTCCTGCAACTTCCAACAAAAACCCCAAAGAAAGTTGCTCTCATACCAATATGATCTATAAATTGCTGTGGATATTCCATTGGAACAATTTGTCACAATAGATCTTACTATATTATGCAATCTCTTATTATGCAATGTTTTACTCTAGATTTTAGATTTAATATTACTAGCTTAGCACACAAATATTGAAATAAATTGAAACTGAAATGAACGAAGCGAAGCAAATAACACACCCTCCACACAATGAACATAAGATGTACCCTAGGAAAACCCTATATGGGAAAACCCAACTAGAAGGTGAGACCTTTACCTTACTCTATTTTTCTCAATTATGAAATGCAAATACAAAGAAATTGTTATGAACATAAATATACATATAAATAGATATTCATAACATAATAATTAATTAATTAATTATTATGTTATGAATATCTATTTATATGTATATTTATGTTCATAACAGAAATTGCACTCACTATGGAGTTGCCATGGACATTATGGCCCATATGGCTGCTGTTAGCTCCCAAAATGAACTCGTCCCTTTGGTCGCATTTTGTGGTGGATAGCATGGCTATTGGTAGTTTTCTCAAATTAGTTTTGAGTTTTTCTAGCTGCAAAACTTAGGTTTCAATCTTTGTCTTAGAAATAAGATGACCCATAAAGGTTTTGTCCTTAAAATTTTCATAAAATGCTTTCAACAGCTAACGTGTGTTTAAAAAATGAGTGTTAGCTGGTGAAAGTGGCGACTTTCAACAGCTAAGGAGCATCTCTCATAGGCCCGTGCGCTGGTGAAAGTGTTACTTTTCAAACATCCAAAGAAACATTGTCGCGGGTCATGCGCTGGTGAAAGTGATGACTTTCAACAGCTAAGGGGCGTTTTCCACAGGATTGTGCGCTGGTGAAAGCGGTAAGTTTCAACAGCTAAGGGGCGTTTTCCACGGGCTGTTGGCTGGAGAAAGCGGGAATCACGTGCGTTTATCCACGTTTCAAAAATCAAATGATGAGGCGATCAACTCACGTCACGCAATCAAGAAAGACACGCTGGTGAAAGTGGATAATCATGAAAACTCGAGTCCCACGTCCAAGTCGGATTACAAATCGGATCCGGTTCAGAAACTCACGCTCCACAATCATGGCATCGGGGATGGCAAGTTCAAATCTATTAGCGCAGGTACGGAAGCTGTACTACCGGGCTGACAACATCAAATCAGATCATTGCTTCCCTATCACGCATCGCTCACGAATGTTTGTTAAGTTTCTAATGTTAAAAAACAGAGCCGACTCCCGAGTGCTTTCAACAGCGCAAGACCTCGGCCCGAATATCAGTTTCCTATGTTGTGTATGCAGAATCGTTTGGGATTTTGGGTGACAGAATGGCGAGGAGACGCAGTGGGTCTTTATTGAGGAAAGAGTTAGACAACCTGTCTTTCCTACAGACACATCCAGAAGTCCAGAAACAGTTCTCAAACGCAGGTTGTATTGAATTCGTTGAGAGGTTGCAGAATGGTTGCCACTAGTCGACAGCAGAAGCTTTTGCCAAAACTTTCGACGGGAATAAGGCTCGTGTTGGGTCCTTGGAGATCTTAGTAGATGAAGCTGCCATTGCTGCAACGACCAACCTACCAAGGTCAGGCCAGAGTTGGTTCAAAACCACTGCCACCAAAAACTTAAACTTCAGAGTTTATTTGAAAGAGGAGTTCAAGCATAATGCATGGAAGAAGAGCATACCGGTTTCACATTTAGAGGATGAATGGCAGGATCTGTTTAAGGGCATCCAACTCTACATAACATCGGAGGGCAGGTATGACAAACTCATGATGTATCAATTCAAGCTCCTAGACCATTTCACAGGTAAAACTCTCCTCAATTTACCTTTTTTCTTACATAAGAGTTTAACTAAGGTCTGCAAGAAAATCAGGGCTCAACCCATAAGCATGAAGAATACTCTGTGTCACTTTGGCCTTATTAAATTGATCATTCTGGAGGAATTAAGACAGCAGGGAAGGAGCTGGCAGCATTTTTTATTTTGGGAGGGCTTTGAAACACAGACTCAGCCCGTAAATGAACAGGGGAAAGGTTCAAAGAAACAGTTGACTCCTCAAAGCAGTTCGAGGAAGAGGAGGACCCTGCCAGGACCTCCAGAAGATAGAATCTCTGGAGTGAAATCCCACAGGTCAAAGAAAAGGTTAAACTTTGAAACCACTACATAACAGCCTACAGAGCAACCTACAGAGAAGAGAACAAACATATTAAACCTGCCCTACACAGACTCAGAACCAGAGCAACAAGATGAGAGCCCTGTCATCAAGAGTCCTGAACAGTCAACTGAGTTTGCACAGAATTATGAGACCTTCACTCATACAGAGGAAGGAGAAACATCAAAGAGCTCTAAGTCAAAGAAAACTCAAAAAATCAAGCATCTGAAAGAGGTAATTGCTCAGCAAGATGTCTTGGAACGGGTAATCAAAGAAAGGTACAAGAAGTTGTCTGATAACTTAGCAAAAACCAACGCTGCGTTTGAGAGACTGGCTCAGGAAAGTGTTAAAGAGAAGAAAAGAAAGCAGAAGATCACCAAAGATTACAATAGTCTATGGTGGCTTGCCAAGCGCCTTAAAAGGAAGATAAGAAGATTGAAACAAAAACAAAAGAAAAAGTCCCACCCAGATTTGAAGGTGCTTGCTCAGGTTGCTGTAAACATGCAAGGGGAGAAATCAAAGACACATTGAATTTTTGTTGAAATCGCATTTTTGAGGTGAAAGTTCATTTTTGGCTCAGACAGAGCTTTCACCAGCGCAAAGCGAAATTTTATGACCCGTTAGCTGGTGAAAGTTAGCGCTTTCACCAGCTAACCAATGAATTATAAAGCCCGTTAGCTAGTGAAAGCAGGAAAGACATTTTTGGAAGCCAAGGGCGGAACATGTCATTTCTCACAGGTTATAAAGGAGTTCTAGAGTATCAAGGGAATAACAATTGCTTGCAAAGGATTCAACATCAGAGATTTGAGGGAATTTTAGGAACCACATGTAAAACAAACTTCCTCAAATATCGACTATGAACGTTGAAGAAATCCAACTGTCAAGACAGGTGACTTGCCACGTTTCATCCCATCACAGATTTCAGGAGCTGAAGGATGCAGATGGCGAATTTTTGAGATTGAAGACAATTCGAATTCTAGTTTAGTTGTTAAGTCTTTATTTTCAAGTTGTTTAGTTAGATTTGAATTGCTTTTATTGAATACAGATCCATGTTTTTAGGATCTGTAAAACCGATTGTAAGAGGCTATAAAAGCCTATTTTTGATAAGAGACAGGGGTTCAAACTGGGAG
Source organism: Picea engelmannii (assembly GCA_009831015.1). Taxonomy (NCBI): domain Eukaryota; kingdom Viridiplantae; phylum Streptophyta; class Pinopsida; order Pinales; family Pinaceae; genus Picea; species Picea engelmannii. Next base: position 493,923 of record ML777878.1, read on the forward strand.
ATATTTTATGCCACTGTATAGACTCTTTTTGCAGAAATAAAGTTCAGTTTCCTTTCGTTTTCAATATCAGAATTGTCCATCTTTCCTTTTCTGTACTTTGTTTCAGTTTATTTTAGTTCATGAAGACTGTTATCTCTTTATTGAGCTCATAGACTTGAAATTAAAGGGTTTCTCTTTGTGTTGTATTAAGCCCTACATTCACTTGTATTGGCAATCAAGAATAGTGTTCTCCATCCTCTCTTTTCAATTACTTGATCTGATTATTGTTTCCTGAAAGCACTGTATCTTTTATATGTAATGAGTTGTTTCTACATAGATCATTAAAGACCCCATTGTCCCAAACACATAAAACCATTATTTCTAAGTTACCAAGTATCCTTAACATACAACCCTAAGGAGTTTCTTGGAGTGATAACAAATTGGCGCCGTTGTCGGGGAGACGAAATTCAAGCTCTGCTTTCTTGGGATACGACACAGAACTGATCTTTGATGATAGACAAAGATTAGACATTTTCAGTCGGTTGTAATCATCTATCTGGCGACTCCACAAGTTCATCCTGGCTCCTAAGAGGATCAGTACTAGGGCGAATCCTCAAGAATCACCGATCACACCAATGTCCAATCCAGAATTAATTCTCAGAAAGGGAAAGGCGATTCAAGGTCAAACTTCAAGATCAGATACAAAAGGTAATCCTCTTTTCAGTTCTGGAAAATCTACTACAGAAAAATTTGAGTTCTTTTCAGAGAACACTGATGAAAAAACAACTGTAAATATTGTAGAAGAACAAACTCTTTTTGATCAACAGATAAATCCTAGTGATGATAAATTGATAGACTATAATTTGATTGAAAAAACATCTAAGACTTTAGAAAGAAGCCACAGTTCTTCTTCCCTTGAGTCTTTCCACTCTCAGCAACAAGAAGAYCACTKRAACATTTWTACTAGCCTCCTTGCTRTTGAACATCTCCTCCAAGAGCTATCTGCTAAGGGTGAAGAAAATTTAGCTGGACAGCTTGCAAATTTTTACAGAGCCTCTTATCAGACCTCTTTCCCATTAGAAGATTCACCTCTTTCACATTCCTCCAGTGTTGAAGACTTGAAGAACAAACTATCATTTTCCCCACCTCTGATAGTCATGGCTGCACCACCTCCTTTGACTAAGATGCAACAAATCCTAGCTGCTAGGTATGCACCACTCATATTGCCAAACCCAGTAGCAGCCATGCCAACGGGAGACTATCAGAAATATATGCCCAAATTCACAGGCGAAGGCGATGTGTCCGCTGAAGAACATATTGAGGCTTTTTACAGTTACGCTGAAAACCTTAATATTGAGCAAGAAGATGTTTGGACACGAGTCTTTGTCCAAAGCCTAGATGGTCATGCTAGGAAATGGTTCAAAGAACTCCCTGCTGGTTCCATTGCCGGAATTGAGCAATTGGATGAGACATTTCTGAAACATTGGGGTGACAGAAGAGATTTTGTCTATTACATCACATAATTCGGAAACTTGAGGAAACAAAGTAGTGAGTCTTTAACCGGATGTATGGCAAAATACCCGCTGAGATAAAACCGTCAGATGCTTCTGCCAAGATCACATATTCTGATGCTTTTGATTTAGATTTCTGTTTACTGTTGAGAGAAAGGAGGTCACCAACATTATCTCTCATGCAAGATGCTGCCCTTGAGGTGGAATCAAATATTCTAGCCTCCCAGAAGCGGAAAGGAGACTCTGATAGGAGAAGACCAAAGAATGAGGCTTCATCTTCATCGAATGCTGATCCAAAACTTGATAAAATGGCCAAGATGCTAGAGTCTCTAACCTCTGAGATATCTAAGCTCAAGATCGAAATTAAACAGCCCGTGAAGGGAAGAGGCACTTATGACTCTGCAGGCAGAAATCCAAATCAAAACCCAAATAACTTCAGAAGAAATAATCAGCCAACTCAGATCCTGCAAAGAGAAAAGAATTCTATTGAAGATCAGAGAATAAAGGTCCCTCTTCAAAATGTGGTGATGGACGAAGACAATGGTGAAGATCAAGAAGATGGAGAAGGTGACATTCATTGTGTTGGAGAAGAGACAGGGAAATCTTATCTAACACAACATGACTATGAAGAATCATTGATGACTGAACAGACAGAAGATGATCTTCTTGGTGATGGCATTTTCACAACAGAAGATAAAAATAGATATAACCTCCGATCCAAATCTAATGCTGCTCAACAAGATGCACCAGTCTCTCCTGAAAAGACTGCTGCCCCTGTTAAGCAAAAAGATCAGACATCAGAGGATCAGCAAGCAAATCCTTCAAAGGTGAAAGCATCAGCTCCTCCCAAGAAGACTGCTGCCCCTGTCAAGCATCAAACTCCATAAAGTTAGCCTCCTGTCGAACAACAAAGAAATCAGGAAGCCCCTTCAAATCAGGTAAAGGTTTTTGATAAAGCTGCTGATAAGGTTCCATATTCTTTTAATTTTGAGGCTGAAATACAAAAAATTAAGATTCCTATTCCTCTAGTTGAGCTGATGAAAAATGAAATGTTCAAAAGGGATATCCTCAAAACTCTAGATCCCCAATCTGTATCTCTTTCTGCTGATATCCTAAACATTTATGATGATAAGCCAACCATCACTCTGGGCCAAATGATAGAAGACAGAGATGAAAGCTGTCCTCCCTTTTACATCTCTCTAAATATTCATGAGAAAACACTGCATAACTGTTTGTTGGACTTCGGTGCTTCGCACAATTTGATGCCGAAGGCGGTCATGGATGAGCTTGGGCTGGAGATCACCAAGTCTTATCTTGACCTTTTCTCTTTTGATTCTCGAAAAGTCAAATGTCTTGGGATGATTAAGGATTTGGCTGTAACCTTAACCCAAGCATCAATGAAGACTATGGTGATGGATATAGTGGTGGCCGACATACCTCCCAAATTTGGATGCCTACTATCAAGATCGTGGATGAAGAGA
>ML777878.1:529531-560698 GCA_009831015.1 Picea engelmannii
TATTCAATTGTCAACCTATGTGTATGATCAAGGAATTACACAATAAAGTGGAAATAGCTTTATGGGAAAGGGACATGCCACTGTATCATATTAATTGAAAGTAAAGATTACAACCTGAGCCTTGATGTCGCAAACTTCCTTTCAATGGCTCCTGACTCCGACACACACACTTGCTCAATCCTTGCATGAAGAAGATCAAAACCTCTTGATAGACTTGCTAGAGTCTCCAAGCTGCTGTTCAAGCTTCAGTCCTTCACAAAATTCTTTCACCAATTCTCCAATGAATCTTGCTTAACCTTTTCCATGAGAATTCTCTCAATATATAGGAGAGGATGAATTAGTTACTTAGATAAGAATGATCCCACAATATCAGTGAATCCAGTACTAGGATAACCATTCGAATGCCAACCCATCCTTCTAGAAGATTCCCTTCTAGAAACATCGAGAATTCATCTTTTTCCATGCTTTAGGAAGAGTTCGCGCCCTAGCTGTTCAACACAGTGCGAGAAGTTCGCACCCTGGCTTAAGGCAACCTGCGAGAATCAGGCATTCTCACACCCAAATATACTAGCAGCCTGCGAACCTTCTTCAAAAATGAGTTTTCTGGGAAGAGATGAAAGTAACTTTTCTCAGGAGAAAGTTCTTATGAAGAGCCTGAGTACACCATCATCAATACATCATCATGATGACCAAAATCATGGGTAACACCATGGCAAACTTGGAAGTTTATCACTTCCAATCTCCTCTAACTACTCCTGTGTGAGACTGATCACTGTCAGAAGCCCTCTGTGCTCATCTGCTATCACCTGGCCTATGATGCTCCCCATCATGCACCAAATCTCAACTGGCTGCTTATGACGATCCACCTCTATCCGGTTGGATGCCGTAAAAACACTCATGTCAGGTGGTCTCCGCCTAGCCACTCCCCATGTCCTCAACCACTGTCTATCTCTCCTCATGCTGCTGTCTATGATAAAAGTGTCAGGAAAGGCTAACAAAAACCTCTGTATCTGACTGTAGGGCTGGAAGATATCACATGTTGTGGTCAATCCCAAGGGTTTGACTAGAAGCTCGTCCATCGATATCCATGATAAATACTCGCCTGTGGTCATCACTGAACCCCACTCATCTAGGACAATCAGAAGTAACTCCTCCAACTGCTGGTAAACCAATCTCCATCTCTCATCTCCCATGCAATTACGGAAACGGTGAAGGTGAGATCTCATAACTATGTGCTGTTGCAAAGGAGTGATATCTGCATACCCCCCTAAGTGTGTCTCCTCCCTGCAATCCAATACATCTGTCTGAATCTGACTGCATATCTCGGTATGTCTCTGTGAACTATCACTCCTCACTGTATGCCCCTGCATACTCACGTCACCTCCTGTATACTCCTGTTGCATCATAGATCCTGGGCGTACTACTGGATCAACCTCTACCTGAAGGTCAACTACTCTCTGAACCCAAATGGAAGTGTCCTCCATCAATTGGTGCTCCTCTGCTAGACCACCAACATCCTCTGGCAATGTGACTGACTGAAATATCTGAGTATCCACAAAAATAGATGAAGTGGATCTCTGACAAATCTCCTCAGGAGGCTCCTCTAATCTGGACTCTGATTCTTGAAGGACTGTCTGTGTGCCTCTCAAGAATCCTCGAGTGCTCTCCAACTCCTGAGTGAGTTTGAGCACCTCCAACTCCTGCTCCCTTAGGGCCCTGCGATACATCTCGCCAATCCCCAATAGGCAGTCCCTGTTTGTCAACATCTGTTGGTAGTCAGTCCTCATCATAGACACTCTCTCCCTGAGAGTATGAAAATCATCCATGGCAAATTCCCCATCTGAACTGCCATATGCCATTGATGCTCTCTAGCAGTAATCTGCCGCCAATGTATGCATGTCATCAATGCGCCTGGTGGCTGCCATGATCATATCCTCACTGATTCTCAACTGTCCGATCAAGTGGTGTGACTCTTGATCATAGTCATGCTGAGGTGCCACCTCATATCCCTCACTGCTAGTGTCAGCCCCAGAATCCTCGACAACACTCTCTGCAAAGGATGAAGCACTGAACTGATCCCTGTCTACTGTGCTACTGGGTCGTCCTATATGCGACTACATAACATCCCCAACTGCTAGCTCTCTCTGAATCATACTGTATTCGGTGTGAGTAGCTGTATCCTCTTGTGCACTCACCCTGCTACTATCCTCTGCACCTGGATCCCATATAGATGTGTCCAGACACGTGCTATGGTCATCCTGACTAATAAAGAGTGCATCCTCCTCAATGCAGGCCGATCCTGGAAGTGCCCCATCAACCTGTCAGTATACATAATCTGCTCAACTAATGGAGTCTCAAAAAGCCGTGACTCAAAATCCTCATGCTGATATGTGACTGTAGGATCAATTTTCTGCACGTCATATATCCCCTCCTGGATCTGTGGATCGACATGTCCATGGTGTGCATCCCTCACGTACGGCTCCTCTATGCTACTGCTATCCTCATGTGATGTGGCTGTCATAGGTGTCTGGAAAGATGGCATATGTGTCATGGTCAACAAAGGAAGCTCGTCATCTCTAGGTGCTAACATGTGTGAATCCTCACTAGTGTCACCACTCTGCTGAGGTGTAAAGTCATCAATAGTATATGATGTGTCTGCTGAAACACCGGTGCTATCATCCTGTCCATTCATCTGTCCCTCCAATGTGCAAGGATCACTATCCTCCTCAAGTGCGCAAGAATCACTAGCCTCTGTGCAAGAGTCACTATCATCATCAGACTGCTCCAAATAAGCATCTATCGCTCCATCCTCACACACCTCATCATCACTGTCATATCGCACCTCAATAATATGCTTCTTACCCTTGCCCTTACACCTATGATCTGGTTTCCAAGGCACCTTGCAACTGTAGCAAAGTTGCGTGCTCCTAATGGGCGTGGGGTTTCTCTATTCTTCCCTCCATCTAGCGTCTTTGGCTCTCTTTTCCTCTACTACGATGATCCCGTGTAAAACCTCATCTTCGCTCCAACTGGGATTTCTTAAGGCTACATACTGTGGAAAGGTTATTTGAGCCCTAGTTCCCTCACTAAGGGAGGACTATTTTATTTCACAGAATATTATCTCAAAGTATATCTCATCCATTTCTTTTTATGGAAGACCCCTCAGGCTGGTAGGAGTCTAAGCTCTGATACCACTGTAATGTTCCAAGCCAATATGCCAGGAACATCACATCTTGCATGAATTTTAAACTTTTTCTGGTTGTGGCATTTCGTTAAACACTATGCTTATTGTGATCCTTTAGGTTGAGCTTAAGGTTATATTGGTGATTTAATGTGTGTTTGCAGCAATAACAAGAAGATACAATAATGGAACATACCTCAACCATATGCAAGATCAACAATATGATAGACAATCCAAAATACCTCAGTTCTGATATTATTCATAAATAGAAGAAGTCCCTGAATACAAGAATAATGCAGATCTAGAATGATTAACATATGGATCCAATAAACACAATAAGAGCTGCTACAAAATGCTCTGATAAGACAATGTAAGCCTCCAAAGGCTGAATAACAATGAAGACCAATACAAGAATGAGATCTGGGCTGTATGAAGTGCCAAACCCCCAAGCTGAAAGATGCCATGCCTTGTTGGGACACTGAATAGCCTCAACAATTCGGCCCTGTTGCCAAAGATGTCCAAACCCTTCGGTAAATATGCCAAACAGTAGATCGGGTAAAGGCAAGAACAATCCAAGTGCTCAAATCCCCCAAATCCCTCTCAAACCCATAGATCTAACTTCCCTCCAAGGAATGGTGCACTCCCCTGGATGCCTGAAACCCTAGATAATTCGGCCTCCCTCCTAGATGCCTCCAAATGCTCCACAAAACCGCTAGAATGATAGATCGGGGCCTGGTTACCTCACTGGTGAAGTCCCAAGCGAAATAGTGAAGATCTGGGCTAGCAAATGACTGAAACCACTTTTTGAAGTTTGCTCCTCTCCTCCAATTCGTCCCATGCATCTAATAAATCAAATGGCACATAGAACTCCTCTTGAATGGACTAGATCTGATGTCCAAGACCCTGCAATGAAAACCTAGGTGCTAGAATCTTCAGAAGCCCTGCCAATCACCTGCAACAAACTTCCCTCAATGGATGGTGCGCCCCCTTGCTGGAAGCCCCCAATGGTGCGCCCTCCCTCTCTTCTTGTGCCTGTGGTTGGTGTAGAACACTCTTGCATTGAGTAGATCTAAACTAGAATGGTGTGGGGGAGTATTGCATCCCCGAGACCAAGCTTGGGACAAGCTAGGTGGAATCTTTCACCACCGAATTGTACCCTTTACAACATAATTAGGGTTACGACAAATCTTACTCTTGGACAATATAGCAAGGATCTCTCTCATCCTCTAGTGCTCAGCCACTAGGGACACGTCCACCTGTTCTCATCCACAGGGACGTCACACTTAATAGGTCACTCAACTGAGTCCACAGGAGTAACATCTGGAGCACCATCTCAAGCCGACTCAACTAAGTCCATAGGAGTACAAGGCAAGAGACCATCTCAAGTTGACTCAACTCAGTCTAGAGGAGTACAAGGCAGGAGACCATCTCAAGTCATCTCAACCTAGTCCAGAGGAGTAGACAAGAGACCACACGTCATCACAACTCAGTCCAAAGTCTGACGCACACCCAACACTTGGGCTCTCTCTCACAGATGTCTCAACTCAGTCTAGAGGAGAACAATGTGGAGGATGTCTCACGAAGCTGCAATCAACAACATTGATGACTCAGAAAAGACTCAACAAATAGAAGAAAAACTCAAAATATAGTAAATTTTGTGCAAAAATATACCCATCACATTTCCAATCCATATAAGTTGTAAAACCATAGTCTATGCACATTCATAAGATCATCTCATAAAATATAATAATACAACATTTGACACTTGATATTTATATGCAAAGCAGTGAACTGAAAGATGATTCCATGATCAAATTCACAAATAGTACCAAGTTGAGCTACATCACTCATAGAATCATAACATAATTAGAAAATCAAAATAGTCAATGTCTCCAAGTCCAATCTTGAGTCTCATGCATGATTATATGGATGCCTAAAGTAAGCCCTTAAGGAGCTAGTGCCAACATCTCTAGATTGACGCAAAGACTGTGATGCTGGTGTATTTGGTGTTTCCATTTGAGATAATCACACACTAGAGAGATCCCAAGTCTCTTCATCAACCCAACTCAAATCATTAACAGGGGAATCATCCTCCAAGATCCATTCAGAGTCTAGATCAATCTTATCCAACAAAATTGGATCCAAATCCTTTGGCCGCAATTCTTTTGTGAGTATCCGAAGGTTTTAGTAGATGAAGACCAACTTCTCATTTTGCTCATGCTCCAACCTGTTGCGCTTTTTGGTGTGGATGTGCTTGAACATTGACCAATTGCACTCACAACTTGAAACGCTATAGGGATGAGTTAGAATTCTTGTAGTTGTGGTGTATCAGAGCCACAATCTATCCACCAATCGGCTGTTTAAAAAAAAGAAAAAAAAATAAAAAAAAGAAGAAAAAGAAGAAAAACAAAACTAGCAAAATTAAAATATAATTAGAAAACAAGTTTTTCAATGCCAAACTTGAAAAAGAAAAGTAGCCACAATCTATCCACCAATCGGCTGTTTAAAAAAAAGAAAAAAAAGAAGAAAAACAAAACTAGCAAAATTAAAATATAATTAGAAAACAAGTTTTTCAATGCCAAACTTGAAAAAGAAAAGTAGCAAAATTAAAATGTAATGATTTACAAATTGAATCTTACTCAACATTTTCTTCTCCCTAAGACGTTGGGTTGAGTTAAATCCAAACATGTCAGACGATTCCTTGTACAAATCTCATTGCATCTTGATTTGGTCTTGAATGTCTTGATCTAGGTACATCCTCTCAATGCATATCATCACACCTCTCATCACCTCGGGATATTTTTGAATGTTAGAGCCCTCAATATAGATTATGCTCAGATTGAGATATGCTCATGCTGCATGCAATGGTGAATGCAGTTGCCTATCCCACCTGGAATCAATAATTTCCCATAAGGAGAGATATTTAGATGAACCCCCTTATACAAAGTTTTGATGGCCTCTTTGGCCCTGTCCATGCCCTCGTAAATGTATCTTGTTGGCGGTTTGTCTCCATTCATATTCTCAACTCTTTCACAAGGGGCTTGGTCATGTTGACAGCCTTGGTGACTCTCCCATAAATCATCTTTAAAGAGAGACAATTTCACAAATATTGCATCTGGTTTTGTGTTGTCTTTCCAAAATAGCCATTGCTGACTACAAAACATCTGTCTCAATGCTTGGTACTCATTCAAAAGGGTTTGGAGTGAGAGAAAGTTTCTGGCAAAGCATGTGATAGTGGGGTGAGAGAGCTTACCCTTTGTGAACTCTCTCACAAGGTTCAACACCTAAGCATGGTTATAAATGTACTTGGTTATTTCTCTGCACTAATGAACTATATCTTGAACCTACTCCAACTTCCCTAAGTCCTCCAAAACTAGATCTATGCAATGGGCAGCACATGGGGTCCAAAAAATAGTAGGAGATTTTGCACATAGCAATTTTTCAGCTGCCACATAATTTGCAACATTGTTCATGATTACTTGGACAACATGTTTGATCCCAACTTCTTCTGCAACATCCTTAGATTTGCATCCTTTACATGTGAGGATGCATCAACAGATTTTAGGAACATGGCTCCTTTAGGGCAAGCCACAAGAAAATCGAGGATTGTTCTATTCCTCTGATCTGTCCACCCCTCCGACAAAATTGTGCAACTGGTACTCTCCCATGAGCTTTTAGTGCCTTGACACACTCCAACTCCTCATCTAGCTCTTTCCCCCAAAGTGCACTATAAGAGGGGGCTTTTTATCCAAGGTTAGCACCTGCAATAGCATCTACCATGGGCTGATAAAAAGGAGACTCTGTAATGTTAAATGAGAGACTGTCATGTTATCATAACCTCCTCATTACCATATCTGCCTCCTTCCTCTCTTTTTTGTTATGATTGTCGAAGGTTGGTTGAGATCCCAGGGTTGTGAGAGGAAGGGGACTTGCTCCAACATTTGATGAGCAACCATTTGTAGGTGCCATTTGAGATCTACCCATTCCTGTGATTTTTAACTTTGTCCTAGCTCTCTTAGCATTCTGTTCTTTGATGGCTTCCAAAGCAGCTTGTGTTTGGACTGTGACTTCTGTAGGGAAACCATTGCAAACTACAACATGTTTGCACACAACTCTTGCTAGGTGGTGTTTCAGCCTGTTTATGCCCCCAAACATTATAGTGGGACGGTATTTTCACTTTACTTGATGGTTATCATTTGGATTCACTTGGACACAATGTGCCCATACTTTATCAAGAGGCCTCTTAGTTTTGGGCATGGGCACCATGGATAAGAATCTGGATTGGCAGAATGTATGGAAGAATTATATTTGCATGCCCTAGTCTGGAAAGCATCACCAGAAATTTCATCTTGCACTCCAATACATAAAATCAAATGAGCAGAAAATTGAGATAAGGCAGAATGAAGGGTGTTAAGCCTACAGGTTTCTCTTAGAAATTTATAATTAAAGGTTTTACTGTGTTATAGCCTACAGGTTTGTTTTATGTTCCCATACAAGCATTCATTAAGGTGTTATAATTTGTTTGTCAAATATTCCAGCCTACAGGTTTGTCAAATATTACAGCCTACATGCTTGTCAACAGTCAAATATTACAGCGTACAGCTTTGTCAAATATTCCAGATTTGATTTTGATTTTTTTTCCATAATTCAGATATTTCTAAAATCTGATTCCTGGAGGTTTCTGTCGGCAGGATTGAAGTGTAGTTCTCTGTTTCAGGTTTTCTTTGAACTTCTCTTTGATTGCAATACCCTTGACCAAGCTCTTGGAAAAATCTAGAAGATTTTTGTGGGCGTAGGGCAGCAAGATGGCTTTAACCTGCTCAAAAGGAAATTAACAATAGCTGGTATTCACTATGGTTTATGCCTTTAAAACATTTGCCAATTATACATGTGATTTATGTGGCCTAGGAGTTGTGTTATCTCAGAATAGTATATTAGTTGCATATTAAAGTAGGAAGATAGATGAAATTGAGCAGAGATGGCCCAAACTGTATTCTGTATGAGCAATAGCATGATTGTTGACTTACCTGAACTTTGAAGGTTGAGACCTCCTTAACGAATGCAGACAGCGACCTCCTTTACTCCTTCACACAGCAGCCTACTATACTTCTTCACAAATACACTGTAGCATTATGTATGATGATGAAATTTCCCTCCTATATGATGATGAACTCAACCTTCTCACAGTGGCACACAACATTCTTCTAAGGATGAAATCGCTCCTCAAAATGTATGCAATGAGAAAGTATGAGGATAAATGTTTTTATGAAGGCTTCTTAGGGTTAACACTTCATCTCCCCTCCTAAATGCTTCATTTCCTGCCTAGTATAGTCCCTCCAAACTTTGTTTCACCTGTCAAAAGTTGTGTGGGATTACTGTAGTGGTCGTTGAGTCAGACTTGTTAGTCTTGGCTGAGACTTGTGAGTTTGGGCGAGTAAGGAAAATTTGGGAGAGTCACGTGAGTGCCGAGTTGGCAGGGTGACTTTAGGGTGTGTATGCAACCCACTCAAGACTCAGTAAGACTTGGCAAGGCTCGCGAGTCTTAGCGAGTGAAACTACACTGATTGCCACACCTATAAATATTGATGCATGAGTTTTTGATTGTAGTATATCAAAAGGAATCTCAACTATTCACGTAGTCAAATAGAGACAAAAAACAGTTTGCATTTCTAAATATCGAAACTCCAATTTAAATTATTCCCATAGGCATTATTAGAATAATAATAGAAGAAACCCTAATCAAGTGTTTCACTTAAGGTTCTGAAGAGAATCAATTTAGGGTGGATTGACCCCTTTTCTTTGCAAAAATGTTGTTCAAAATTTCAAAGGTCTTACTATCTTGTTTCCTCAACCAATGCAACATCAAGAATACAAGTACAGGTGGGATTGGACACTGGGCCTTTTTCTGACTATGCTTCGAGGACAAAGCATCCTTTAGTGGGGGTTGGGGGGGACATGTAATGTACATAAATTTACATTATATAATAATAATAATAATAATAATCATCTAATTTTAAGGTCACGGCCAAGCTAGACACCAAATTGGTGTATGAGACCCCCTTGTTTGTGGGACAAGGGACCCTCTCCACACAGCGATTTGACTACTAAAGTCTGCGAAGGTGTACATACCCTATCCCTCTCTGAATTTGAACTTGATACTCAAGAATAACGATAATTGATTACCAAGAGTCACAACCTTTCAGCCTTGTGACCAATCAATGAGTACTTATATCGTTAGGAGAGCTTTTGTAACATTGTAATTCAACATATATTAGATACATTTATCCTATATGGATTTCTCATTTATGTCTTATCATATTTGATGTTTTTACCTCCCTAGTTATCAAACCAAAGTGTTGGTAACAAAGAAGTAACAAAGAGAGGTTTGATGTTGATAGTAGCATGAAATCATAGCCATAATCGTGCTACAAAAAACTAGTGTATTAAAAAGAGATTGTATAGTATAGGAATTGGCAAGTCTGGACCAATTCACCCCTTGGGCCCCTAACTGGTCTGTGAACCAAATTGGTTGGTTCACAAAAATGGTTTGACCAGTTCAGACATTGTTGCCAAAACAAAGAAAATATGGTGCCCCACCCCTCCCAAACCCAAGTTAGTGTTACGGTTATATATCGACACCTATTACCTTCCAAACTTTCACTTCAAATGTTACAAAGTCTTTTAACAAAGTGAAACCCTAGGGGTATTTACTATTTAAGAAGATTGTCCAATGTCTCCACAACAATACTTCCTCTTTCTTTAGGTCGGTTTCTTTTTGGCACAAGGGGGGAAATCCTATAAAAGATTGTTCTTGATGTTTTCTTTAGAATAAGATGGATGGTGGAATTTGCCAAGACTAGTCCAACTGGGTTATGGGGTCAAGACCAATGAACAAAAATGTGATGAAGAGGTGTATTCATGCTATTAATAATATGCTCTAACCAACCACATAAATCTTTTTCAATATGCAGAAATTAATAGGAGTACCCTTCCAAAGATGCACCTCTCAACACTTACAAAAAAGCCAAATATACCGTGCAACCATGAACAAGAAAAGGGACAGAAACAACCTCTCTATATGTAGAATTGATAGAAACAATATCTATTAGATGAACAATGATTACAACAAGAGATAGGGAGGTTGAAACCTCAAACTTAACGTCCTCTTATTGAAGCAAACTTGACCTTCAAAGATTATGCCATCAATTTATAAGAGTAATTCTGGCCATCAAATTAACCCATGAAAAGTAAAAATGTTGAAAACCTTAACTTGGACTTGTCATTCTTCCAATTGCCCCCAAAAGATATTCAACTAAGTGCTCAGAGGGGAACTCCCTCTCTTCCAACCATGCCTTCAGCAAATGAGAATAGATCTCCTTATATAGCTTTCCTTTCAATAACTTTTCTAATAAAATATTATTTCTTTTAAAAGGCCCTAGAATCCTCCTCAAGTGGAACAATTCCTTTTTCCTTTTGAGTGAATAAAATAGGTTCATATTGCCACTTGTCATCTCCATAAGCAAAAGGCCTTTCCTTTGAGGGGTTGATCATGTCAACAATGCCACGCAACATCTTTTTATGCAAAGAGATTGCCTCCAAATATGTAGAAAAGGCCTTGAACATTGTGCCCTTAGTACTTACCCCCAAATACCTCAAAAGGTGAAATATGCCTTCAAATATGTGAAAAATTAAAATAGATCATGTAATGTGTCCTTACCCCCAAAAGTTCTCCTCAAAGGGGTAACACGCCTCCAAATATGTGGAAGCTCCTTTATTAGGATTATTTCTCACCCCTTCTTGCCTTCAACATGTCCTAGCCACCTACTTGAAGAGGGTGTTCAACCTTAAGTGGGCCTTTGACCATGCCCAAGTGCAATTTAGTGCCACACAACACTTTTCTAAGAAGGGTGTTCCTTGCCCCATGTCATGCTTTGGACATCCCCCATGTCAGGGCATTCATCTTCTAAGTCTCCCTTCTAGCTCACAACATCCATCCATGTGGTCCCTGGCCCTAGGTTCAAGCTATGAATAGGGCTTTGCATCATTGATGCAACAAATGGTAATGTAGGCCATGTAGCCATAATTCCAAGTACATGTCCAACTTGCCCAAATGGAACCTTATGGTGAAATATGCCTCTAGAAGAGCCTCCATCAAGCCAACAATACCACTCTACACCTTTGTTCTTCCCCTAGATGATGAAAGGTGCTTTGGCAAGATGGAACAAGACGCATGCCCTTCAAGTCTCTCCCTGCAACCTGTAACTGGCACTAAACTCCAAGGATTTGCTGCATTGGTGAGAAAAAACCCCCATGAAAATGCAAAATAAGCCATACATTTCCAGGTGGTAACACCTCCCCCGTTATTTGCATATTTCGTATCGAATGGTTTGGATATATATATATATATATATATATATATTTTTTTTTTTTTTCATATTTTATGTATTTCTTAGTGTGTGTGTATATATATATATATATATATATAATTTTCATATTTTATGTATTTCTTAGTAAACTGGTTTGCTGACCGGTTCTGGTCATGTTCCAGTTTGGTCTCGGTCTGACCCTCCGGTTCTGGTTAGGTTCCAGTTTGGTCCTAGTCTGACCCTCAAGCTGGTTCCGGTCCTGGTTCCCATTTTTAATACTTTGCAGCAAACATGCTTATGCATCTAGTAGCAAAGGCCACTTCCTAGTGATCGAGAAAAGCTCCATCTTGCATTTTCTCTAAATAATTTTCCAATTACATTATAATAGTTCTGCGTAAGGTGCATACTGTTGAGAATCGAGATAGCCAGTTTGCAGTCTTGTATGCATGCACAAAACTGCTAAGTGCTAATAGGGTGCTATTTTAGCTCCAGAGAGATCATTTCCACTGTTTAAAATAGTGGTTAAACAGTTGTGAGATAGCAGTAACACTAGTTCAAATAGGGATATTTATCAGGTCTTAGCATGGACTATTGTTGTAATAAGCACATGCATATAACCATATAAAAGGATGTCAATACTATGGGAAACTATAGGTCAGTGCTGTCTAAGAATATTCAGGACTACCTACCATTTTCTACTTGTAGACTCTGTTGTGTATGCACACTGCTCGTAGTTCTCAAGATGGTCCAATGAAATTCTGAAAGAAGCCACTGGGTTCCTTTCCAAAAGACGATTGTTTAGTCCTTCCACTGAAATCCACTAACACAAATTCAAGCAATATCTCTATAAAGATAAACTGTCAAAATAAATTAAAGTCACTGAATTTACATAGGTTTTGTAAGGGCACAAAACTTCAGTCTGGCTGCATTTTGGGCTTTCCTTGCAACATGGCTTCCAGCATTTTTGTCATATTATTGATCTGAATTATCACAAGAATGAATGTTGTTTGATCATAAAAATAAATCACAATAGATGTTTCTTAATTCAAGGTCTGTGTTCTTATTGCAGGTGGTTGGACGACTTGACAACAGTGCAGTATCTGTTACTGGAGCAAAGCTGGCATTCAAATCCAATGAAATTGTACCAGTGAGCGTAAGATCTATAACTTTAGATACAGTAATTCCTGAGTTTGAGCCAGTAATTCTACTCAAAATAGATGTGCAGGGATGGGAATACCATGTTCTCAAAGGTGCATCCCGCTTATTGTCAAGGGTTCCTGGTGATGCTCCATACATCATATATGAAGATGATGAGAAGTTGCTGCAAGAGAGTAACACAAGTAGTAAAGAAATCAGAGATTTTTTAGTCAGCATGGGTTATAGTTCTTGCACAAGACATGGTACAGATACTCATTGTAAAAAGGAGAGAACAACTTAGACACTTCAATGTTGAAAATGTTACATCTTGCCAAGGAATGTTTCTTTACTACAGACCCATGCATTGTACCAATCTGTCTAGAAACAGTTTTGCATTGTATACTATTTCAATTTTCACGTAGGAATAAGATTCTCTTTGTTCACTGTATGGTCTGTTTCTAAATTTTTGCTACTCTGGTTTTTGTGAGGAAAATGAAAGAAATTATAAATCCAAGTTTGGTGGCAATGAAAAACCATGGGATCTACAACGATAGCATCTTGCATGAAAGTGTGAAAGAGAATTATGTCACGGTTGTTGTTAGCTCTAGAAGTCACCCTTAGACTACAATGAGGTGAGCCTAGAAACATTTGAATATGGGTGTGTTAATTTGTTTATATGAATGGGTCAAAATGATGAGTAGGAGAGAAGGAACAGAAAAGGTCCATAAAATATTCCATTGGGCATGGAGTCAACATATCCTAAAGATTGAAGGCACTCAAGCTGCTTATCAGACAAAGTTTGTGTAGATAGAAGAATGCAGAAGAAAACATAAAGAAGAAAATTCATCAAACGAAAGATCCTTTCTGTCAAATGAACTAATCAAGATACTTGAATAATACAATGATAAAATAGGCATGCTACAGAAGAATCTCTGCTGCTCATAGATCTACCTATCAATGGCAAGTTTTGATCCTCAAAATTTGCATTTTATCCTAGTAGAAGAAAAGAAAAACAGAATAGAAATACATACTGGTAAAACAACCTTCATAGATCTTCAATGGCAGAAATATATTTAGAAGAACATGCCTCATAAGCTTACAGTCATGTATCCAGACTTCTGTCCCCAGTCCCTCTTGGGTCCTCCCTTTTCATTTTACAAATGATAAAATATATATATCATACAGTTAACAAACTGTCTCTTATTTCTAGGAAGAAAAATCAATTAATAAACTAAATCTTGGAACAGAATGCAAGGTGTCTTGAGTATTGTAACTGGAGTCCAATCTCCTTGGATTTGCAATGATCTTTTTAGTGATCTTCTGCCATCTGTACTCAATCACTGATGATTCACTCCCTTGAAATCTGGAACTGCCTGCTAATTGTGTGCTTGAAAATCTGGAAAGTTTGGATACTTTGCCACCTGTTACATAGTTGTTAGAATTGAAATCAAATTCCATTCATGCTGTCCTCAAAACTGGATCGAATCCTTCAGTCTGCCATTTGTTTCTAACTGTCTGCCAAGTGCCTCATTATCCCATAAATCATCATTTCTGGGACAAGCCTCATAGCTGGTTTTGAGTGTTCCTATAGATATATATTAATCAAAGGCTCTGAATCATCTGGATTGGGCACTTTGACCCGTGTCTCTATCATAGTACAGCACATATAAAGGTCTCCAGTTCTTTCCGAGAGGCCTCTTTGGCTTGTTTTCTTTGTAGAAGCTCTTCCACCTGTGAGGTAGGTCGTGACTCATATACTAAAGAGAAACCTTTAGATTCTCCAACGCTAAAATAAACTTCATCTTGTGATAGCAAAACATGAGCACAGTAGCTTTCTTTATAAAGGGTCTGGTTTGCCATAATTAATCTCTGCTAGTTCTTCTGCACTTCAGAGAAAAGTTCCAAACCTGCCATAGCCATCTACTTATCTTCCACAGCATGTAAATCTGCAACATTCTTTTCTTGTAAACTCTGCATCCATTGGGTACAATGCTTGCACCTCATAGTTAACTCAGCTAATGACCTCTAAGAGATGATGTTCATAAGCCACTTTGCATGGAGTAAACCTCTTTGCATTTGATTTAGGCTTGAACTCCTTGAGTGGGCAGCTCCCTCATCACTGATCCAAGTCAATCTCATTTTCATGATTTTCAATCACAAACATATGAGGCACTAGAGAGGCAATTTTCAACTGCATCTATCACCTGCAATGCTTCTGGCTGAATGTAATACTTACTAAAACCATCATGCTCTGTTTAAAAAAAAAAATGCATGCCCAGACATCCATTTTGTTTATCAACTCGGCCTCTGCATGATTGATGATAAAGTATAAACCCCTGGAAAAAACATATTCAACTATTGCCGGCAATAGAGATTTAGACAGCAAATCAATTCCGATCATCTGATTCGCTTGATCAAGCTTGCTTGTGATGTTAAGTCGTACATAAGGGAATTCATCTTTTAGTAGTGCAAGGGATATCAGAAGCAGTTGATTAATGTTTGCCTCTTTCCCAAAAACAGGTGCCATGCCTATAATAATCAGAAGCCAAGAATTTCTTCGATTTTCCTGTTTCACACCCAAAGGAGCAGCTTCAATATAGTAAACATTCCATATAGTTAATGCAGTAATACCAAGTAGAGATGTTGAAATAACATGGCAAAATGCTCTAAATGCAGTAACAAGCAGAGTCCTTAAGAGCGTCCACTTCTGTGCGCGTCCAAAGATTGAGAAAGGAAGCGAAAGAGAGGGAATGAATGAATGCAAAAGGGACACCTTTGCAATCCCTCCAATGGTTGACAAATCCTTGGTACTACGATCATCCATTGCTATTTCAAGATGCTTTCAAACGAGCAGCTGTGCTAACTAATACCTTGAAGGTTGCAGTAACAATCATACACAACCTGCCTTGATCGCTGCCATTTGATCTGTAATAATCTCGAACTTCTTGGAATTCAAATAAATAAAAGTGATTAAAATCTTCTGAGCATACAAGTTTGAGTTTAGGCGAGTAGGCTCTACATGCATCCAATGTTTCAAGAAACAAAATGGGTCTCCACAGTAGGCCATTCTTCATTGATCTGAGCTTTCCCTACAAGTTTGACACCTGTACAATCTTTAGCACCTGATAATGCATTTGGATTCTGTGCATGGTCTATTTTCTCATCTCGTCGCGCCACTTGGATACTCAATCAAACACTTGGTGATGCACTCAGCTGGCCTACCTTCGGCATTTTCCATTTTAATTTTTATTTTGCAGTCAAAAAGAACTGTTCCACGTGGACGAGGTAAAACCCTTTTTAGTATTCATATATAGTAGTGGGTATATACCATTTCAACGGGTTGAGCAGTGTTTTGGCTTAAAGGCTCTTCCTCCTCGTGACTTGGCGCTCGGTCTTGGGCTTTGTCAATTACTTGGTTGACATGCTGGTATTGACCTGTGGCTTTGAATAGTGTTGCCTTGAGATGTTGATTAATGCTTGAACTTGGAGATTGGGCATAACCCAATATATATTTTTTAATTTTCCCCAAAATCAATAAAATATACCCATAACAATTATATTCATTTTTGCCAAAATGAATAATGAAGGACTCATGCAGAGCTGAGGCATAAACCAATCCTGGCATTTTCAAATGAAAATAAGGAACTATAAGCCAAACTTAGATTCATTGATAAGACTGAAGGATTAGTTTTAAGCCAAAATTCCAAATTTTCATTTAAAATAAAATGAAATGCTACGGGAACTTCCAGTAACAATCAAAATTTGACATAACCAAATCTTGATACTAACAGTTGTCATAAATTTACAATTGGATCAAATGTTGTAATTTGTGAAATAACATATTCTATAACTTCACTTACAAACAATGTTCCACAGGACACGTCCCCTAGGGTGGGGGGTGTGCCTCCCTCGCTTTCCACACTCCGGGGGTGAGGGGGTGCCTTGGGAAATGTTTCCCCACGCCCCCCTTTTTGGGAAACGTGGGGAAATGCATGGAGAAACATGTCCCTAGTGTGGGGAGTACATTTCCCAAAAGGGGGGCATCTGGGTGCCCCCCCCAAGATTTTGTCTATGAAGGCTAAAAAAAAAGCAAAAATGAAAAAACAAAAAATCTTATAGAAAGTAAACCTACATGTATTTCACTATTCACTTACCATTTTATGTTTTTAACCTTCCTTGAGCTGCCATAGCTAGCCACAGCCATTTGGGCAATTTGGTGATTCTAGTGATTTGGAGGAACGATTTTGCTTTTGAGGCCTGGTTTTCAGATTTTATCATCATACTAGAACAGCTGAACAGTGAAATTTCAGATTTGATAACTGGTCCAAAAATTTCGGATTTGGGCAGTTTGGAGGAGTGATTTTTCTCTTGAGATTTGGTTTTTTGATTCTCTTGAGCTAAAATTTCAGATTTGGTTTTCTCTTGAGCTGAAATTTGGTTTTCAGATTTCTCCTTCAGCATTTGGAGTTTCTCCTTCAGCAGATTTCTTTATCTAGTAGTGTGCAGGTAGGGTCAAAACCCTCTTTCTCAAATCTGAAATTGAAATGATTGCTGTTTTTTAATTTCTGAGCCCTTTTTTCAGTTTTTATCTCCATTTTTCATTTCATTCTTCAATCTCAGCAGTTCTCAGCAGTTGGGCATGCAATCAACCATGAAAAATTAAAAAATTAATGAGAAACCCTTGCTGCAAGTTGCCAAAAATTGAAAATCTGCACAAGATTTAAAAACCAGCAACATGAGTGATTACATCGACAGAAATAGCAGTGCCAGTGCCAGTGCCAGTGCCAATGATAGTGATTATGATGCTCAATCAGAGGGTCATGTTGGGAGTGGGACAGAGGTTGGAAATGGGAACACCTCATCAATGTCGAATGAATTCCAAGGCAGGGCTAATCCGTCCCCACCAAAGGCATCGGCTGTATATGCAAAGGGGACATTTGATCTAAAAAAACCACTTTTGCTATATGCCACCAAAGTAGTTGGCCCCTCAGCCAACAAAAAAGTAGGAAGCAAAAGAGGTGGGTCACGCCATTGGACATGCAATGTTTGTGGCCATCCTTGGGTTGGGAGTTATAGTTGGGTTAAGAAACACCTTTTGGGCTATGTTATTGGATCCGTCGACCCCGGGGGATGGATCCACGGATACCCAGATCAGATCTGGATTGTTAATTTCTCTAAAATCAGCGAACTAAGCAAACAGATCAGATTTAAATACTTTGCTGAAATTACTAACTCTTGCATGCAGTGGAAAACGAGAGAAACAATCACACAGTACACAATTTTTCTACTATTCAAGATCAATTCTTCATTCAAATAACTTCGGAACCTACAAGAGCCCCCCTCACAAGGAAAATGATTCTGAGAAATAAAACCACAAACCAAGTCTGCAAACCTGTCTCCACAGTGCTGCCTCGATTCGTGTGTTGCTGAATTTCTGAGGCTGTCCATATGGATTTGTACGGATCTGTACATATTTTCTGCTGCTGTAATAAATGCATCTACCTTGGGAAGCATGCGACCTGCTGCAATTAATGCGGCCTGTTGCCCACACTGCGACCTATGTTGTATGGATTTGCTGCCTTGGGATGCATGTAGCCTCCTTGGGAAGTGGGCTGCTTCCTTGGGATGCATGCAACCTGTTATTCTTTCTTGCCAAAGCTGGAAAAGTCAGATCTGATTTTTCCACTCCTTCACCTCCGGTAACTTGTACAAATGAATTCTCCTTGTGTCTTTTTCTTTACCCTCGCTTTGTATTTTTGACTTTAGCCATATACCTAATCTCAACAGCCAAGATTAGATCGTGAGATCAATGACTATCTTTTAATTAAATCATTGAGTATCTTTAAGTTAGTCACTTTATTAATTAAAAGTCACTTTAATAAAAGACGTTCATCTTTATTAATAAATTAATAAAGTGAACTCTATGAAGAAAACTGAGGTCCTATGAGGCTGCCAAAACATGTCTTCTTTGACTTGCAATTTGGCTTTAAGTTTTATCTTCAAACTGTCCTTTGCTGCTGTTTTAGGACAACAAACAATGAAGTACTTTTCTGCTCATAATTTTATGGTTAAGAGTTCTTTGAGGTGCCCTTGCAAGTGTTTTCGAACCGGTGGTTAGCACATGCAATGTTAAAATTAAGCAGCCGCAAGAGCCATTCTCCGGGAGGATAGCAAAGACCCTAGTTGAGATCTAGGGCTCCCAAGACTAGTACACTCCTGGGGTTCTTGGTATGGGACCAATTAGTTAGAGCCATGGCAAAAGACCCTAGTGAGGACCCCCAGTGTATTGTTGGGGTTCTTGGTCAGGGACCAAACAATTTGATGATATAAGTCCCTAGATGTGTTCTAGGGCCCTTGGATGTGTTCCAAGGAATCCTTGCTCGGTGCTTGGATTGATCCTTGGTTGTGTACCTTGGTGGATAAGACCCTAGTTGTGATCTAGGGCCCCCAACTGCATTCTGGGGTATCTTGGTCCGGGACCAAGCAGTTTCTTGGTTAAGTACCAAGCCGCGATGATGTGTGATCTTCTTCTCTTCCGGGATGGTCCATGAGACCTAGGAGCAGTTAAGAAGGACATGATCACATCATTGACCTTCCTCTTATGCTGGGATGATAAAAGCTTATAAGTTATATCATGAGACCTTTGTGGACATTCTGCCATTAAAGAAGAACCCCCCCTTTGACCTTGTTGTCTTTGCAACCCTTTGCTTGAGCCACGTCCTCCTTAATGTTTATGTGGTTTGGTTCTTTGCTAGCTGCCTTGACTTGTTGACTATTCTAATTAATATTTTATGATTAAAATATTAATTATTTAATTTCTTTAATTTATTAGGGTTTAATCTAACCCTAAAGTTAGGGTTAATTTAGCTAACCCTAACCTACCTACCTACCAAACTATAAAAGAGAGACCTCTCCCCTCATTCTCTCACTCATTATTCTTCCTACAACATTCTCTTGGTCTGAGTTTTTGTTGTGGCTCTCTTTGTTCTAGTTGTGAAGTGGTGCGACCCTCCTTTGAATAGGTTCTCTTGCTGAGTTTTTGGTGCGGCCCTCCTTGGATCTATTTCTCTTGCTGAGTTTTTGGTGCGGCCTTCCTTGGATCTAATTCTCTTGCTGAGTTTGTGGTGCGACCCCTCCTTAGATCTGTTCTCTTGCTGAGATTTTGTTGTTGATTGCAGCTTCATGAGACATTCTCCAAGTCGTTCTCCTCTGGACTTAGTTGAGATGATCTGTGAGATAGCCCATGTGATGGGTGTGTCATACTCCTCTGGATTGAGTTGAGATGACGTGTGGTCTCTTGTCGTACTCCTCTGGACTGAGTTGAGATGACTTGAAATGGTCTCCTGTCAGATTCCTATGGACTTAGTTGAGTCGATTTGAGATGGCTCTCCAGATGGTACTCCTATGGACTTAGTTGAGTTGATCTATTGAGAGTGATGTCCTTGTGGCTGAGCACAGGTGGACGTGTCCCTAGTGATAGAGCACTAGAGGATGTGTGAGATCCCTTGCTATATTGTCAGAGAGTAAGACTTTGGTAAAACCCTAATTGTGTTGTAAAGGGTACAAGTCGACCCCACCATGTAAAAGATAATTAATATTGTGTAATGATTAATTATATTTTAAGTTGTTTAGGTCAGCCCTATTGTGCCAATAGACACATCCATTTGATGTGTCTAAGTCTTGTATTTATATGAGAGATAGATCCCCATTGTGGATCTCTCACCTGTCATCTCATGATTTCAGACCTACTTGTACGGCTAAAGTGCGCATCCTTATAAGGCGCTAGCTTTCTCAGTTATAGGGCACCCTCTTGTGTGCTAGGGTTTGGTGGTGGATGGTGGATCTTCTCTTGGAAATATAAACAAAGGATTGCTGGGTTTTTCCCTTCATTGAGAAGGGTTTTCCCAGGATAAATTCTGGTGTCTTTTGTGCATGGTTATTCTTCTTGTGATCTTGGTTTATTGCAGCTAGTGTAGTGTTGTTGCAGTGGTTATGGTTCAAGTAAATGCTAAACATAAATAAACTAGAGATGTTTGAGCTAAGCACTAAAATTTAACATGGTATCAAAGCAGTTCTTGAAGATGATCATGTGCACAGTAAATGAAGGTAGGTCGTGGACATTTTAAAGGCTGTTAGAACCCTTGCCGTTGGTGTAAAGGAGAGGGTCGAACCTTCCCTTAAAATTCTGTGGTGAAGTTCAAGGCTGGCCGCAGGCCTATTAGACCTGGCTGAGCCTTGTTTAAGGTGATTACCAGCATGGAGAGGCTCCTCTAGGGCTACCGCAGAAGAGTCCTAACAACAGAACTATTACGAACTTAACCTCATACCTTAACAACATATTTAAAACAATTTTATGACTAAATTCACGCCTGTTCTAAGGTTGATCTGAGGGAGATTACAAGGCCGAGTATCTGAGGCTGGAAGACCGAGTTTTTGAGGTAATTGCAGGCAGACTAAGGGCAGATCCGAGGTGCATATTTGAAGTGAATCTTAGGACTAATTCTGAGGTGGTTTGAGAGCAGATAGGTCGAGCCTCCTGAGGATTTTTAAGGCAAACTATGAGACAGTGGGGCACAAGATCTGAGGTCAAACCTGGGCAAGGTTGTGCTCTTTTTTCTGTGGTATATTATAACAAGTTACATCGAATCTTCAGACCCACTCTTTGTGTGATTTGAGGACTATTCAACATTATATATTTCAGACTATTTTAGGTGAATTTTAGAGTAAGTTATGGCAAAGTTTTTTACAACAGTTTCCAGTAAAGAATTTAGGGCTGTTGTTGATAAAGTTTCAGATTTGTTGGATACAAGTTTGAGGGCGAAGTTTGGATATATCTTATGTATACCCAAAGCGAAAATTGAGTAAACAACTAGGCCAAGATTGAGATCTATCTGGGACACAAGTTTCGGGCTTGCTACATGAAGTATGCTAACCAAGTCCTAAATCTAAGTTTGAAGAAAGTTTTGAGCAAATTTCTGAAAACTTATTTCAAGGATGATCCTGGGCGTGAATTTTGAGTGTGTGCTATAAGTGCACCTTATGCAAGCTCTAGTGGACGCCAAGGAGACTAGACTTGCAACTAGTGATGTGCAAGGTTTCAAGCCCTTGTCACTATGCAAATCATTGTCCTTTGTGGAAGAAAGGAAAGCAACATTAGCCACCTCAAAAGAAGTCAAGGAATGCAAGCAAGAACAACGAGGAGTTCTTCTCTATCTCAGTCTTCTCGGGAAGACCAAAAGCAAGATTGAGCATGATTGCAGACTAAGGTAAGTTTTGTACTAGTTTCCTTAATTGATTTTATCATTTCTCTGTAGTAGCTTTCTTTTGATAATGAAGGGTATTATCCCTGGTGTGGGAGCCCTCATGACTTGGACCATTATCCCTGGTACGAGAGTACAAATCTTCTTGGTTGGTTGTTATCCTAGTACAAGAGGCCATATTTCTTATTTTATTATTGAAGGGTCATGATCCCTGATACATGAGTCCAATTCTTCTTAGTTGGTTATTATCCTAGTACATGAGGCCATTTTGATTGTTATCCCTACGAGAGGTCATCTTGGTTATTATCCTACTATGGGAGGCCAACAAAGTACTGTAGAGACAGTAGAGGACCTGAGAAGACATTGGATGTCTCCAGGTTAGCAACACCGGAAAAGAAATGTCTATCCTTCAGACTTCAGAGGGAGTCACTTGACTCAAAGGGAGTCAAACTATTTGAGGAGGAAGAAACAATACCTTCTACCCCTTCAACAGTTCACAGGGAGACAATTATTGATCCAGTTGATCATGTAGCTTCAACGGATGATTCCCAAAGACATGGCAGTAGGTCGGGAGAGGCCTATATGGGCTCGACAGACTCTGCTGGAGGCAGAGGGACATGCAACTCCTCGTGATACATTTCGAGAGCGTAAGAGACCACATAGATTTTCGAGCTATGTCTCAACTATGAGCCACATCATTGATACTGAACCTTTTTGGAGAAGCAATATGACAACAATTTTAGCAAGATGTCATGACCGAAGAGTATCGGTCCATCTTGAAGAATGATGTGTGGGATATTGTTCCGAGACCGAAAGGGAAGTTTGTAGTGACTTCCAAGTGGATCTATAAGATCAAACATGCAGCTGATGGAAGTGTCGATAAAATACAAAGTGAGATTTGTGGCTAAGAGGATTCTCTCAGTTGGAGGGAATAGATTATGAAGAGACATATTGCTCCTGTTGCTCGATACACTTCCATCTGTACGATTATTGATCTTGTAACATCCATGAGGTTGGATACTACATTAGATGGATGTAAAGAAAACTTTTCTCAATGATGAGATTGAGGAAGAAGCTCACATCGAGCAGCTAGATGGATTCATGACACATGAGAAGGAGTCTCATGTATGCAGGTTGAAGAAAGCCCTGTATGGACTAATGCAGACACCTCGAGCATGATTGTTGGATACTTGATGAGTTTGGGCTTCAACAAGAGGGTTGTTGATCCAACCAATACTATCACATTGTTGGTGACGAGTGCTTGATTTTGGTCCTATATGTTGATGACTTATTCCTCACCGGTTCAGAAAGCCTTATTGTTGAATGTAAGCATGCATTGGCTTTTGAGTTCGAGATGAAGGACCTTGGTATGGTGCACTACTTCTTGGACTAGAAGTATGGCAGAGGACTGATGAGATTTTCCTGGGTCAAAGAAAATATACAGTCAAGATATTGAAGAAATTTGGAATGATAGACTGCATATCCATGCCTACTCCGATGGTGATGAATCTGAAGAAGATGAATGAGGCTTCTTCTGATTCAGGCGAGATTGATCCACATCTTTACAGACAACTGATTGGATCATTGATGTATCTGGTTAACATGAGACATGATATATGCTATGCAGTGAGTGTACTTAGTCAATTTATGAGTCAACCGAGACAAACACACTGGATAACAACGAAGCATGTGTTGAGATATCTACGAGGCGCAATTGGTTATGGTCTGAGATATGCCTCTGGTGTAGACATGAGATTGCAGGGATACGCCGATGCAGATTGGGCAGGGAGTGTAGTGGACTGGAAGAGCACATCCGGTTGTTGTTTTACCTTGGAGTTTGCCATGGTTTCCTGGTGCAGCAGGAAACAAACTTCTGTGGCCTTGAGTACCATAGAAGCAGAGTACATTGCATTATGTGTGGCAGTCCACGAAGTAGTGTGGCTTCACAAGCTCCTTGCAGACTTATTTGGACGAGATGGATTCCACCATTATCCATTGCGATAACTAGCGCTGTGTGAAGCTCTTAGAGAATCCCGTGTTTCACGATAAATCAAAACACATTGAGATCAAATACCATTACATCAGAGATATGGTGCAGAGGAAAGCAGTACATGTGCAGTACCTTTCTACACATGAGCAAGTTGCAAATGTCGTCACCAAATCGCTTTCCAGGACGAAGTTCAAGTACTTTTGTGAGAGACTTGGCCTGGTGGAGAATTCCTCCTTAGCTGAGAGTGAGTGTTATTGATTGCAGCGTCACGAGACATTCTCCAGGTCGTTCTCCTTTGGACTGAGTTGAGACGATCTGTGAGATAGCCCATGTGATGGGTGTGTCATCTTCCTCTGGACTGAGTTGAGATGACATGTGGTCTCTTGTTGTACTCCTCTGGACTTAGTTGAGACAACTTGAGATGGTCTCATGTCAGACTCCTATCGACTTAGTTGAGTCGACTTGTGTGGATCACTATCACTTGTCATCTCATGATTTCAGACCTACTTGTACGACTGAAGTGCGCATCCTTCTAAGGTGCTAGATTTCTCAGTTATAGGGCACCCTCTTGTGTGCTAGGGTTTGGTGGTGGATGGTGGATCTTCTCTCGACAATATAAGCAAAGGATTGCTGCGTTTTTCCCTTGATTGAGAAGGGTTTTCCCAGGATAAATTCTGGTTTCTTTTGTTCATGGTTATTCTTCTTGTGATCTTGGTTTACTGCAAGTAGTGTAGTGATGCTGCAGTAGTTATTCTTGGACATATTTTGTTGAGGCTGTTAGTGGCTTCTTTTCAACCTCTAGATTGGACAGTGGTGTCCTTGTTTCAACTTTTTACTTAATGATTGGTTATGCTGGCTAGTTTTCTGATATTTCCCTAAAGTTCTTCTTGGAAAAATTGTTCACAAGATCATGATGAGATCTACCCCTGAGGGTTTGATCCATGATCCTTAAAGCTTTTTCTGAGCATACAAAAAGAGGACAACAACAAGCACATCAGGTAAATCTGTTGTTTGTTTTGCTAAGGTAAAATTCAGATCCATTGTATTATTTTCATTATTGGTTTTACATCAGAATTTGTGAATATATTGCTGATCCAAAACTACAACAGTAAATAAAATTAAAAAGATATTTATGTTTCTAGTTTGCCCTTAAAATTCTAACATGGGATCAGAGCTTGGGGCGTGAAAAGAGCCCAATTGTGGCAGAATTTTGAGCCTGTGTAGATCCACACTTAAGGGTTTGTTTTGCATATCAATAGTAAGTTTGTTTTATATCAGATCTTGTTTTCAGTATGACTTCATCTTCAGTCAATGCATAAGATAGGCTTGAAGGGGATTCAAACTTCAATACCTGGAAGGCTAAGGTTTTTAACATCCTAGAAGAACGTGACTTGGATGAGCTGGTTACTAGAGAAATGGAAGAACCTACTTCAAATGCAAGAAGATCAACCTATAAGAAGAGGCAGGCCAAAGCCAAGAGGGTTATTTTTTACTTAGTTAAAGATAACATGATGCATCTTATTGCTCATCTAAGGACAACTAAGGAATGCTTTGATGCCCTAGCAAATCTATATGAAAAGACGACCCCAACTCAGAAGAGGACTTTGAAGAAACAACTGCATACATTAAAGATGAGAAATGATGAAACCATCTTTGCTTTCTTTTCCAAAATTTCCCAAACAAGAGATCAACTTGCAACAATTGGAGTTGCAGTAGATTATGATGACCTTGTACAAACAACAATAAATGGTCTTCTTGAATCATGGGAGACATTTCTCTCATCAGTAAATGGAAGATAAGTTCAGCCCAACTTCGAGAGATTATGACATGATTGCTTGGAAGAAGAGGGTAGACTTAAAAACATAAATAAACCCTCAATGGTGAAAGACCATGCTCTTTTAGTCAAAGCCAAGAAATGGAAGAGGTTTCCTCAACACAAAGGAAAATGTAAGAAATCTCAAGGTAAAACACTCTCACTCTCACTCTCATTTATCTAAAGTAAGATGCTTTAACTGTAACAAGCTAGGTCATTATGCAAAAGACTGCAGAAACCTTCCTTCATTGCAGAAACATAAAGGCAGGTTCCATGCTTCAGTTGAAACTGAGGAAGAAGAGCCTCAAAGAAAGAGAACTAGAGCTGTTACTAAAGAACAAGAATGACGCAGAGAAATTTATCTTGTTTCAACTCTCTCCGGTGCTGTCATCAAATAAGAAGAAATCTAGTTAGTAGAAAGTGGAGCCTCCAAGCACATGACGGGCTTCAAACAGAACCTTGTGAACTACCGAGATAAGAAGTTCAATGTGAAGGTAGAATTGGGTGATGATGACACTTATGCCATCAAAAGAATTAGATCAACATCTTTTTAGCTTCAGCGAGATAATGCATTTCATATTAAAGAAATTCTTTATGTTCCTGGATTAAAGAAAAAATCTTATATTAGTTGCAGTTCTAGAAAGTAAAGGGTACTCAGTAGCCTTCTCCAAAGGAAATGATCTTATGTGGCCCTCAAATGGAAGTATGAGCTCAGCCAGGACAACCAATGCTTAAGAAGATGGACTTTAGAAAGTCACTGGTCAAGTTATTCAAGCATTAACTCATGAGATGATCAACCCCTGTGAACTATGGCACATAAGGTTTGGACATCTCAACTATAATGCTCTCCTAGGTTTGCAAAAGATGGTAACATGTATGCCAATTTTCTCTTTTGAGCATGATAGTATTTGTACAGGCCGTGCCCTTGGTAAAAATACAAAGAAAGCTTACCTTCATAGTAACAAAAAAACTAATGTTATCTTAGATCTTATTCATTCTGATCTTTGTGGACCTGTGACTGCTCCGTCCATGAATGGTTGTCTTTATTATATCATTTTTATTGATGATTGCTATCGTAAAACCTAGATTTATTTTCTGAAAACTAAAGATGAATCTTTTAGTAAATTTCAGGATTTTAAGAATCTTGTTGAGAATCAGACCGATAGACATATCCGTGTTTTCATTACAGACAATGGAAAAGAGTTTGATTCCCACAAGTATGATGATCTCTGTCGGGCTTCTGGGATTAAGAGGGAGCCGACTATGCCTTATAATCTACAACAGAATGGGGTTGCAGAAAAAAAAACCCAGGACAATTTGTGAAGCATCCAGAGCCATGATGTATGATCATAATCTTCTGTTGTCTCTTTGGGTCGAAGTTGCAAGCACTGCAGTTTATATTCAGAACAAGTGTCCTCATAAGGCCCTGGAAGCGAAAACCCCAGAAGATGTTTTTACTGGTAAGAAGCCTTCAGTTGACCATTTGAGAATTTTTGGTAGTTCTGCCTACATTCATGTACTAAAAGAAAAGAGGACTAAGCTAGAGCCCTCTGGAAAGAAAGACACTTTTGTGGGGTACAGTGAGACCTCAAAAGCATATCGAATCTATGTACCAGGGGAAAAGTACGTAGAGGTCAGTAGAGATGTGACCTTCCATGAGGAAGACACTTTTCGTCGTTCCAGAGAACTTCCATGTGATACAGAGGAGCATGAAGCTCCATATCCAAAACCTTCAGATTCACAACTTTTGGATGAGCAGAGGGAGGAGGCCAGAGAGCCTTCAGTGGATCCCATAAGGGATTATGATGAGTTTCCCCTAGAGAAACCTCCTGTCAAAAGGAAGCCAGCATGGTGCCGTGAAGTTTTAAAGGAAGCAGAAAAGCATGCAACACCTAAAGGTACTTTCAGAGAAAGCAAGAAGCTAGATAAATACTCAGGTTTGATAGCTTAGTTGAATTTTGTGATTGACTCAAAACCTTCCAGCTTTGATGAGGATGCCAACCATAAAGTGTGGAAGGATACCATGATAGAAGAATGCGAGTCAATATTGAAGAATGATGTATGGGAAGTGGTCCCAAGACCTCAAGGAAAATCATTGCTAGCCTCTAAATGGATTTACAAAATAAAGCATGCAGTAGATGACAATGTTGAAAAATTCAAAGCTAGATATGTGGCTCGTGGCTTCTCTCAGAAAGAAGGAATTGATTATGACGATATCTTTGCTCCTGTTTCCAGGTATACCTCTATCAAAATCATCATCTCTCTTGCTTCAATTTTTGATTGGAAACTTCACCAAATTGATGTTAAGACTGCCTTTCTTACTGGTGAAGTTGAGCAAGAGGTTTATATCGAGCAACCTGAGGGTTTCGTGATCCATGAGAAAGAATCCCATGTCTACAAACTCAAGAAATCCTTGTATGGATTGAAACAAGCTCCGAGAGCTTGGTATGGAAGAATTGACAGTTTTCTTCAGAGTCTTGGGTTCACCAAGAGTATAGCAGACCCTAATCTTTATATAAAGATTGTGAAGAATCATCCTGTTATCTTGGTTTTATATGTGGATGATTTGTTTCTTATTGGAGAGGAACATCTGATAGCTCAGACTAAGAGGGAGCTATCAACAGAGTTTGAAATGAACGACTTAGGTCTTACGCATTACTTTCTTGGCTTAGAGGTGTGGCAAAAACCCGGTGAAATCTTTCTCTCACAAAGCAGGTGTTCAATTGATGTGCTTCACAGATTTGGAATGTTGGATTGTAAGTCCATGACCACACCTATGATTTCTAACCTGAAGAAGTTACATGATCAAGCTACAGGTTCAGATCCAGAAGACCCTATCGTATATCGTCAGATTATTGGGTCCTTGATGTATCTAGTACACACCAGACCAAACATTTGTTACGTAGTGAATTCCCTCAACCAGTTCTTGTGGGAACTGAAACACATTCATATGGTTGTTGCTAAGCATATTCTCATATATATCCGAGAGACTATAGCCTATGGGCTCAGATACACTTCCAGTGGAGGTGTAATGCTTCATGGCTATACATATTCATATTGGATGGGCAGTACAGTGGACCGGAAGAACACTTCCAAATATTGTTTCAGTTTGGGTTCATCTATGATCTTCTGGTCCAACAGGAAGCGAGGCTCCATAGCCCAAAGCACTGCAGAAGTAGAATACATTGCTGCAAGCGCTTCTAGTAGAGGAGCAGTGTAGCTTAGAAAACTACTCTCAAATTTGTTTAGTGCTGAGATGGAACCCACAATGATTCACTGTGATAACCAAAGTTGTATAAAGCTCTTCGAGAATACTATGTTTCATGATAGATCGAAACACATTAAGATGATATATCACTATGTTCAGGACATGGTGCAGAAGAACAATCTCTCTATTCAATATGTTCCGACGACGAAACAAATTGCAGATATTTTGACCAAGTCCCTGTCACTGACAAATTTTGTGTACTTTCGAGACAAGCTTGGTGTTGCTGAGAATGCCTCTCTTGTTGAGAGGGAGCGTTAAAATTAAGCAGCTGCAAGAGCCATTCTCCGGGAGGATGACAAAGACCCTAGCCGAGATCTTGGGCCCCCAATACACTCATGGGGTTCTTGGTATGGGACCAAACAGTTAGAGCCATGTCAAAAGACCCTAGTGAGGGCCCCCAGTGTATTGCTGGGGTTCTTGGTCAGGGACCAAGGAGTTTGATGATATAAGTCCCTAGATGTGTTCTAGGGCCTCTGGATATGTTCCAGGGAATCCTTGCTCGGTGCTTTGATTGATCCTTGGTTGTGTACCTTGGTGGATAAGACCCTAGTTGTGATCTAGGGCCCCCAACTGCGTTCTGGGGTATCCTGGTCTGGGACTAGGAAATTTCTTGGTTAAGTACCAAGCCGAGATGATGTGTGATCTTCTTCTCTCATGGGATGGCCCATGGGACCTAGGAGCAGTTACGAAGAAGGACATGATCACATCATTGACCTTCCTCTTATGCTGGGATGATAAAAGCTTATAAGTTATATCTTGAGACCTTTGTGGACATTCTGCCATTAAAGAAGAACCCCCCCTTTGACCTTGTTGTCTTTGCAACCCCTTGCTTGTTGAAATAATGTAACTGCAAAAAATATTCTTATTATTATTGATATATTATTTATAGGATTAATCCCCATTGTGGATTAATCATGTTGGTAATTGTATTAGGACCAAATCCCCTTTTGCGGATTGGTCAACAAACAATTATAATAGGCAGAATAAGAAGTCGGCCCCAACAGTTAATAAGAAGACCCAGAAATATAATAAAGGTGGGTTTACCCACCCAGATTAAGAATTTGGCCCTGCCAGTGAAGAGACACTTTACACATGCCAGAACTTGTATAAATAAAGGAGGCTAGCGCCTCATTTGAACACAACTCACTTGCTCAGTTTGAGAGACAAGTTCTGATCTGTTACCGRCAAAGGAGAGAGGGAGAAGAGTGGCACATCTTTTGGAGAGGACTTTCTGTATTGGTTTGAGTTATCTCTTGACATTGTATTGACAATTTATGATAAGGAAGTTTTTGCTGGGTTTTCTTCCCCTAGAGGGTTTCCCAGGATAAATGCTGTGTCTCTTGTGAATGTGTATTTCTCAGCGATCTTGTTCTTATGTTGCTCTTATCTATTTAAATGCAAAGAACTATAATAATGACATAAAACATTAACATGGTTTCAGAGCCAACCTGAAGGAAGCATATTTCGCAAGAGAAAAACGTCACTGTTACCGGACATGAAAATTAAGGCTTTTTATTGGTGAAGCTTTTCAGCCCCGAAACCACCTAGAAAGTTGCGCTCTCCCCCAAGGATCATTTGGCATCTTCAGCGCACCTTTTCAGTGGCTAGATCTCCCGGAAAGTGAAACCCTAGTTTCACAAAGTACCAAAAAACCAGAGTACCAGAAGTACCAGAAGTACCAGAGTACCAGAAGTACTAGAAAACCAGAAGCACTAGTCTAGAAATCTGCAGATCAGATTTGAAGAGGTAAAAGTTGGATTTTCGAAAATCTGACTGCACCAGCTAACTCGCCTCAGCTCAACGCACCTATCCCCTGGATCAAAATTTCAAAATTTGAAGTTTGAAAAATTAGGGTTTCCTCATAAAACCCTAAGTTGTAGTCTCAAAACCAGTTGCAGTTTCAATACCAGTTGCAGTTGCAGCCGTAGAACCGGTTGTAGTCACCCTTGAAGCTTTTGGTAATGATTACCACTGCTACCAAATGGAGCCACTACCTGCAAATGCTATCCGAGGTATGTACTCACATATGTTTAATGGTTAAACCCTAAAGAGTATTTGCAGGAGAAGGGATCTCTTGCCATAGATCCAACACATTCAGAGGAATGATGCAACCCAGGTGTGATTATTCTAATATGCATCTATTTGTTATGAA
>ML777878.1:587898-603062 GCA_009831015.1 Picea engelmannii
TGATGTCACTGTTGTACCATCCAACCTCTTCTTCGTATTGGGAAACTTTCCAGCATAGTGCCCCATCCTATTACAATCAAAGCACTTCTCTTTGCTCATATCCCTCTTCTTCCCACTACTAGTGTCTCGCTGTGGCTTGGCCCCCATCTCTGGACTTGTCTAGCACCCTTGTGGACCTTCTTCTTTCCCTTTGTCCTGAAGAACCAACACTGCATCTCAACTCCTCTTGTACGAAGTCGTCCCAAAGTCTCTCCCAAGTAGGCATGACCTCTTGGGCTACAATGCATCATACAAATGAACCCCAAGGTTTGGAAAAGTTCTTTAAAGATGTTCTCACCATAAAGTCTATATCCACAATCTTACCCTCACAGTAACAAAAAAACAAAACAAAACAAAGAAATCTTACCCTCACAGTAACAAAAAAACTAATGTTATCTTAGATCTTAATCATTCCGATATCTGTGGATCTATTACTACTCCATCCGTGAATGGTTGTCTTTATTATATCATTTTTATTGATGATTGTTCTCGTAAAACCTGGATTTATTTTCTGAAAACTAAAGATGAATCTTTTAGTAAATTTCAGGATTTTAAGAATCTTGTTGAGAATCAAACAGGTAGACATATCCGTGTTTTCATAACAGACTATCGAAAAGAGTTTGACTCCCACAAGTATGATGATCTCTGCTGGGATTTTGGGATGATGAGGGAGCTGACTATGCCTTATAATCTACAACAAAATGGGGTTGCAGAAAAGAAGAACAGGACAATTTGTGACGCATCCAGAGCCATGACGTATGATTAGAATCTTCCGTTGTCTCTTTGGCCCGAAGCTGCAAGCACTGCAGTCTATATTCAGAACAAGTGTCCTCATAAGGCCCTGGAAGAGAAAACTACATAAGAAGTTTTCACCGGTAAGAAGCCTTCAGTTGACCATTTGAGAATTTTTGGTAGTCCTGTCTACATTCATGTACCAAAAGAAAAGAGGAATAAGCTAGAGCCCTCTGGAAAGAAAGGCACTTTTGTGGGGTACAATGAGACCTCAAAATCATATCGAATATATGTACCAGGGGAAAAGTACGTAGAGGTCTGTAGAGATGTGACCTTCCATGAGGAAGCCACTTTTTGTCGTTCCAGAGAATTTCCATGTGATAGAAAGGAGCATGAAGCTCCATCTCCAAAACCTTTAGATTCACAACTTTCAGATGAGCAGAGGGAGGAGGCCAGAGAGCCTTCAGTGGATCCCACAAGGGATTATGTTGAGATTCCCTTAGAGAAACCTCTTGTCAAAAGGAAGCTAGCATGGTGCCATGAAGTTTTAATGGAAGAAGAAAAACACGCAACACCTAAAGGTACTTTCAAAGAAAGCAATAAGCCAGATAAATACTTAGGTTTGATAGCTCAATTGAATTTTGTGATTGACTCAGAACCTTCCAGCTTTGATGAGGATGAAAAACATATAGTGTGGAAGGATACCATTATAGAAGAATACGAGTCAATACTAAAGAATGATGTATGGGAAGTGGTCCCAAGACCTCTAGGGAAATCACTGCTAGTCTCTAAATGGATTTACAAAATAAAGCATGCAGTAAATGACAGTGTTGAAAAATTCAATGCTAGATTTGTGGCTCGTGGATTCTCTCAGAAAGAAGGAATTGATTATGACGAGATCTTTGCTCTTGTTTCCAGGTATACTTCTATCAAAATCATCATCTCTCTTGCTTCAATTTTTGATTGGAAACTTCACCAAATGGATGTTAAGACTGCCTTTCTTAATGGTGAAGTTGAGCAAGAGGTTTATATCGAGCAACCTGAGGGTTTTGTGATCCATGAGAAAGAATCCCATGTCTGCAAACTCAAGAAAGCCTTGTATGGATTGGAACAAGCTCTAAGAGCTTGGTATGGAAGAATTGATAGTTTTCTTCAGAGTCTTGGGTTCACCAAGAGTATAGCAAACCCTAATATTTATATAAATATTGTGAAGAATCATCTTGTTATCTTGGTTTTATATGTGGATGATTTTTTCCTTACTAGAGTGGAACATATGATAGCTCAGACTAAGAGGGAGATATCAACAGAGTTTGAAATGAACGACTTAGGTCTTATGCATTACTTTCTTGGCTTAGAGGTGTGGCAGAAACTTGGTGAGATCTTTCTCTCACAAAGCAGGTATGCAGTTGATGTGCTTCACAGATTTGGGATGCTGGAATGTAAGTCCATGACCACACCTATGATTTTTTACCTGAAGAAGTTACATGATCAAGCTACATGTTCAGATCCAGAAGACCCTATCGTATATCGTCAGATTATTGGTCTTTGATGTATCTAGTACACACCAGACCAAACATTTGTAACGTAGTGAATTCCCTCAACCAGTTCTCGTGGGAACTGAAACAAATTGATATGGTTGCTGCTAAGCATATTCTCATATATAGCCGAGGGACTATAGCCTATGGGCTCAGATACACTTCCAGTGGAGGTGTAATGCTTCATGGCTATACAGATTCATATTGGATGGGCAATATAGTGGACCGGAAGAGCACTTCCAGATATTTTTTCAGTTTGGGTTCATCTATGATCTTCTGGTCCAACAGGAAGCATGGCTCCATATCACAAATCACTACATAGGTAGAATACATTGTTGTAAGTGATTTCAGTAGAGGAGCAATGTGGCTTAGAAAGCTACTCTCAGATTTGTTCAGTGCTGAGCTGGAACCCACAATAATTCACTGTGATAACTAGAGCTGTATAAATCTCTCTGAGAATACTATAATTCATGATAGATCGAAACACATTGAGATGAGATATCACTATGTTCAGGACATGGTGTAGAAGAACATTCTTAGTATTCAGTGTGTTCCGACGAAGAAACAAATTGCAGATATTTTGACCAATCCCTTGTCATTGACAAAGTTTATGTACTTTCAAGACAAGCTTGGTGTTGCTGACAATGCCTCTCTTGTTGAAAGAGAGCGTTAAAATTAAGTAGCTGCAAGAGCCATTCTCTGGGAGGATGGCAAAGACCCCAATTGAGATTTAGGCCCCCCAATACACTCCTCGGGTTCTTGATCTGGGACCAAGCAGTTAGAGCCATGACAAAAGACCCTAGTGAGGCCCCCCAGTGTATTGTTGTGGTTCTTGGTCAGGGACCAAGTAGTTTGATGATATAAGTACCTAGATGTGTTCTAGGGCCTCTGGATGTGTTCCAGGGAATCCTTGCTCAGTGTTTTGATTGATCCTTGGTTGTGTACCTTGATGGATAAGACCCTAATTGTGATATAGGGCCCCCAACTGCATTCTGGGGTATCCTGGTCTGGGACCAGGAAGTTTCTTGGTTAAGTACCAAGATGAGATGATGTGTGATATGCTTCTCTCCTGGGATGGTCCATGAGACCTAGGAGAAGTTAAGAAGGACATGATCAAATTATTGACCTTCCTCAAGGTTGTAGCATAGGTTCCAAGAAGAATGCGCCTAGGAAAGTGCACCCTCCCTCCTTGTTTCTCTATCCATTGAAAAGATGCGCCCTACCTCCTCCTTGGTCCAATGAAGAATCCCTTGCACACAATCAACCAGTTGTGTGCCTCCTCCACCATGAACCAATCATATCTGAAGTAGCACAAGTCCTCCTAGTGCCTGCTAAGTGTGCACCCTCCTCTTAGAGTGTTCCCTTCTCCAAGCAATAACTCTCACCAAGAAATAATGAGGGTCTAAGCCTCCATGAGTCCTCCATGGAAGGAGGCGGCCAAGCTTCCCTCAACCAAGGCGTCCATTCCCATATCCGTTGCTCCTCTCAAACTCTCCTAGTGAACAAATGAGTGAATGAGCCTCCTTAGGCCCTATGCACCCCTCTTGAACCATCCATAAGGAAATCTAGGAATGGATGGCTAGGATCACCCCAAGCCATCTCTAATCCATGGTTGAGATCTCTCCAAA
This sequence comes from Picea engelmannii, assembly GCA_009831015.1. NCBI lineage: Eukaryota > Viridiplantae > Streptophyta > Pinopsida > Pinales > Pinaceae > Picea > Picea engelmannii. The sequence continues at coordinate 591,833 of ML777878.1, forward strand.
AGTATTTCAACTCAAAACCCACTTTGGGTTAAGTTTCCTAAGTTCACTTTATGTCCCTTCATTCACCCACCTAGTGAATAAAATGTCACTTTTTCCTTAAGTGACAAAATTGCAACTTTTTGACTTAAGTGAAGTCAAAGTGGAATTAGACATAAAGTACAAGGTACATAGTCCCAATGTATTTCCTTCTTGTGGTCAGAGACCCAAAACCACAAGGGGACCACTTCCCAAGGTACACCAAAACTCAACACTTTAGGAAGGGTAAGGATACATTTAATGACGATTTCCACAAATAGACACCCTTGCGGAAATACCTGTCGAAGCTACAAACACTTACAGTCCCTCTTAGCGAGGAATCTATTTTCCACCACTCCAAGCTTGTCTTTGAAGAAGATGAACTTGCCCTTGAGCAAGGGCTTGGTTAAAATGTCTGCCAACTGCTCCTCTGTAGGAATACATTGGAGCTGAACAGTGCCCTTCTGCACCCTGTCTCTGATGAAGTGGTACCTAATCTCAATGTACTTTGACCTGTCATGAAACAATGGATTCTTCGAGAGTTTAATGCAATCCTGTGAGTATCTTGCAAAGCCAGATGGCTTCACAACTAGCTAGACTAGCCGCCATGTGCTATGCCTTTGCTGAACTCAATGCTATTGAAGTCTGCTTCTTGTTGAACCAGGAAATGATTTTTGACCCTAAACTGAAGCAACACCCAATAATGCTCTTCTGATTTGTATCACTGCTTGCCCAATATGAATTAGAGAACCCCTGCAACCTCATACCATCTCCACCAAGGTACTACAATCCATATCCTATTGTGCCCAACAAATATCTGAGCACGTGCTTTGCTGCCACTTAGTGAACCTCCCTCAGCTCCACCATGAACTGGCTCAAGGTGTTCACAACAAAGCAAATATCTGGTTGAGTGTTGACTAGATACATCAACAAGCCGATCAACTTCCTGTACTGTCTGGAGTTTGCCAAATCTGAAGATTAAGACTCAATATTCTTCAGGTTGGTCACCATTAGAGTGGCCATCGGTCTGCTATCCTCGATCCCAAATATCTTTAGGATCTATAAAGTGTACTTACCCTGTCCATGGAATATATCGCCCGATCGTTTCCAAACCTCAAGTCCCATAAAATAAGGCATCATCCCGATGTTATTCATTACAAAATTTGATGTTAGATCTGACTTGCAACCTGCAATCAGACTCTATGAACCTGTCAGAATGAGATCATCCACATACAACACCAAGATGAGGATCTTAGATCCAACCAACAAGAAGTATAGTGTGGGATCTACCTCACTCTTGGTGAAGCCCATGTCCTGTAAATAACTGTCGATCCTAGAGTACTAGGCCCTGGGTGCCTGTTTGAGTCCATACATGGATTTCTTAAGCCTACATACACATGTCTCCTTGTCATGGACCTCAAACCCATGTGGTTGCTCAATGTAGACCTCTTCCTCAATGATGTTGTTGAGGAAGGTGGTCTTCACATCCATCTGATGAATGTTCCAACCCATCTCAGAAGTTATAGAGATAATTGCTCTAATAAAGGAGTATCTGGATACATGAGAAAAAATCTCCTCGTAGTCTACTGCCTCTCTTTGAGAAAACCCACGAGCCACAAATCTGGCCTTGTACTTCTCCACAATGCCATTTGTTGCATGCTTTACCTTGTAAAGCCACCTGAAAGTCACCACTGACTTCCCCTCTGGTCTCGACACAATTTCCCATACATCATTTCTCATGATGGAGTTGTGCTCCTCCACAATGACATCTCTCCAAACCTGCTGTCTGGATGCTTCCTCAAAGCTGGAGGTCTCTGAGTCTATGATGTTGGTCATCAAAGCCATATACTGAGGGAATTTCGACGGAGGTCTACTCTCCCTGAATGTGGACTTGGGAGGCTCAACATGCTCCCAAGCAACCCGCAAGGTATGCTCAAACCACCTAGGCCTCTTGACTGAAGTCGAAGGGGCTGACTTCTCCCTCACCTCCTCTGGAGTTTGTCTCCTTGCACTGGAAGTCTCTGTCCTCGACTCCTCCTTTGGTTCCTCTTCCTGAGTACCCTTTGCAATTGCTGGTAGGTCTTGAGATTTCCTAGACGCCAAGTTCTCCTTGAACTTGACATCTCAACTCACCATTTTCTTGCGATGATTTGGAAATAACACTTTGTAGGCATTCAAATCCTCATTGTACCCCACCAAAATGCCCCTCTCTCTTGAGGGCTACAAATTTGTCGTATTTTCCATAGGGATGTGGATGTAGACTGTACAACCACAAATCCTAAGATGTCTTGTCTCAGGTTTGTTGCTTGTGAATGCTTCCTTTGGTGTTTTACTCTCTAGTATTCAGTGTGGGATCCTGTTCTGCAAATACACAACTATATTTTTCCACATAAACATAAACAAACTCTAGTCGTGCATCATGGCCTTCATTGCATTGATGATAGACTGGTTCTTCCTCTCCCCAACCCCATTATGCTATGGGTTGTAGGCCACTGTCTCCTCCCTCTTGATTCTTGCCTCCTTGCATAAATCAATGAACTCACCTCGATTATCTGTCCTCAATACCTTGATCTTCCTTCCTGTCATGGTCTCTACCTGAGCTTTGAAAGGTCATAAGTGACTGAAGAACCTCATCCTTGGTCTTCATGAAGTAGATCCAGGTCTTCCTGGAGAAGTCATCAATGAAGGTCACATAGTAGGATTCCCCCTTCATCGAAGCTATTGACATACACGCTCCAATGTATGAATTGATTAGATCCAAAATTCCCTTGGATCGAGTCTCACTGCTAGGAAACATTGCGTTGACATTCTTTTCAAGTGCGTAGCCGTTGCACTGGAAGCCTAGTGATCCTCTGCCTCAGTAATGGTAGAGCTTTGTGATCGAGATGACCCATCCTCTTGTGCACATATCACACAAGCTCTCACTGGTGTGCAACAATGCCTGTGCAAGTTTTCCTTGAAGTCTATAAAGGTTCCCATCCCTGACTTCAATCCTCACAGTAGTGTCTGGACTGGCTCCCTCTGGGCAAATGAAGACCTGCCCTATCTGGAAGTTGACCTCATAACCTTTGTCCTCCATGGATGAGATGGAAAACATGTTCTTCTTCAGGCCAGGTACATAAAGTACTTCCTTCGCATTAAAGGACCCTCCTGACTCAAGATGGAACTACACTGTCCCCTAACCTCACACTGCATACTTGGTATTATCACCAAGATGTATGTGTAGATCTGAGTCATCCTCTGAAAAAATGTTGAATAACTCTCTAGCCTCTGTCATGTGGTGGAATGTGCCACTATCCAAGTACCATGCACCACTGGGAGTAGTGCTGGTAGAAAGGCAAGACACGAATGCACAATCATTCTCGAACCTGAATGCAAGTTCGCTCAACTGTGTCTCTACAACTGTCCATGACTTCCCTTTTCCATTCTTTCACTGTGGACACTGAGAAACAAAATGACCATTCTTATGGTAGATATAGCATTTGATCTTGATAATATCTCTCTTCTGCCTAGATTGTTGTCCCCCTCCTTGACTGTCACCCTTCTTGACAACTTTTCCTTTTCCTTTCTTTGTCTTGTTGACAAGAGCTAAGTTATCATTTACTGCACCTCCTCCACGCTTGCCAAATATGGACTCTCTACGAGTCTCCTCCCGAATGCAATCATCCTAAGGTCTCTCCCACTCAAGAATTTTCTCTCTGGCATAGATGTTCATGATGGATGGTTTAAAGCCTTGGGAAATCCATTCAGAGCAACATTCACTAATTCTGTATCAAGTACTATTTCTCCTACAACTGCAAGCTGGTTACACATTTGTGTGATCTTCATAAGGTAGTTTGTTTCATTGTCTGAGGTGGACATTCTACATTTTCTGAGTTTGGTTTTAAGGATCATTTTACAAATGATTTTGTCACTTTGAAATAATGACACAAGGGCATCGAACATCTCCTTAGATCTGGTCTTTTCTGCAACATGTGGGATCAAATGATCCTTGATGGATTCAAGGATCACCCTTTGCGCCTTTACATCCTTCTTATCCCACGATGACTGCACTATAGGGTGCCACTGTTGGCGTATCCCCTGAGGTCTACACTGGAGCTAGAGGAGGGTTGGTCACAAATTCCCACAAGTCTTGTTCCTTCAAAATCATTGAGATTCTTGCTTTCTAGGGCAAGAAGTTTGAAGCCCCATCTAATCAATCCTCAACCTTCACATTGGTTACTGACATGGTTGATTTGAGCTTTGTCCTTTAACCCGTTGAAGTAATCTGCAGTGAATACAATAGATTTGCTTTTCTCTCAGAGCAAGGGCTCTGATACCATGTTAATTTCTCTAAAATCAACTAACTAAGCAAACATATTAGATCTAAATAGTTTTATGAAATTATTAACTCTTGCATGTAGCAGAGAACGAGAAAAACAATCACACACAATACACAATTTTTCTTCTCTTCAAGATTAGTTCTTCATTCAAATAACTTCGAAACCTACAAGAGCTCCCCTCATAGGGAAAATGGCTTTGAGAAATAAAACCACAAACCAAGTCTGCAAACTTGTCTCCACAGTGCTGTCTCAATTTGTGTATTGTTGAATCTCTGAGGTTGTCCATACAAATTTGTATGGATTTTCTACTACTGTAATAAATGCGGTTGCCTTGGGAAGTTGCAACCTGCTGCAATTAATGTGGCCTACTACCCCACACATGCAACCTCTATTGTACAAATTTGATGCCTTGGGATGCATGCATCCACCTTGGGAATTGTGTTGCCTCCTTGGGATGTGTGCGACCTGTTCATCTTTCCTGCCAAAGCTGAAAAAATCAGATCTGATTTTCTTTACCCTCTTTGTCTTTGTATTTTTGACTTTAGTCATTTACCTAATCTCAACAATCAAGATTAGATCATGAAATCAATGACTTTTTTTTAATTAAATCATTAAATAACTTTAACTTAGTTACTTTATTAATTAAAAATCACTTTAATAAAAACATGTTCTTCTTTATTAATAAATTAATAAAGTGAACTCTAGGAAAGGTAAAGATACATTGCATGACGATTTCCACAAGTAAACTCCGTTACAAACACTAACATGGATCCGCCTAGATCTGCCCGGGATCCGTTTCGTAAATGATTTCCGCGTTGGTGGAAACAAATCCCTCCACTATAAACCACATCTGAAGATTCATCTGTGGATCTTGCGATTTTTTGTTTTTTAAAATACAGAAATTAAAAGTTTTTTCCCACCATTTGATATTCGTCGAATTTCGGTCCTTGTACTCACTCGTGTCCTACTATAAATTGTGGGTTTACCTAATTATAATCTTGAAATTCGAACTCAGACCCATCGAATTTTCCCCACCCCGCACCGCCATATTTTGTGACACTGTAAAGCATCGGTATAGGGGAGTTGACTTTCCCCGATCGGACCATAACCTGCGGGTAGATTTTGATGACTGTTATTAGAGAGAGATTGAGATAATCGATTTCCTCTTTCTTATTCATATACAAGTGGGGACTCACGTCGCCGTATTTTGTGAAGCGTTGGTTGTTCCCAAATCTACTTGGCTTTCCTAGACTCTAATGCTTATTTATTTTATGGCGGGTCCACTTAATGTTTTTTTAGTTTTAAAGGTTATTAAAGTGTGTATATATATATATATATATATATATATATATATATTACTTAGATCTTATAAACTTATACTTTTAAGTTTCATAGATATATTATTTATATTATAGTTTATAAGTTATATATTAAAATATAATATTTTTTTAACTTTATATATTTACAAAATTTAATATGTTAATTTATTTTATATAGGTATCATATATTTAAAATATATATGAATATTAAATAAGTTATATATTTAAAATTTTATATTTTTTAAATTTTTATTTAAGTTTTGTTTTTACAATAATAAAGTTTTTCATTGACTAAGAGGTTGTCTTCCTAGAAAGTAATGAAATAGGCTAAAAGCTCAAAACTCAAATAAAGTTTTTGATTGACTAAGAGGTTGTCTTCCTATAAAGTAATGAAATAGGCTAATAGCCCAAGACTCACAGGTGTTTGAGAGGGGTGGAACTCTACCCCCATATGTACCACCAACAAATTATTTCAGGTGGCCACGTTTTGTCTACATAATGCACATAATGATGCAGTGGCATGTCAGGGTCTTTAAATTGTATCAACATAGGTTAGGTTAATATAAGTATTGTAGCCTTTTCCCTGCTTTGGAATATATATATATATATATGGATCCGTATCCACATCCGGATCTTGGTAACTTAGCTTTTGGGCATGGGTGGAAAAGGGGTTAATGTATGTACATAATTAACCATGCTACAAAAATCCAAGATTTTGAGGATGCAAAGGGCACCTTCTCTACCCAAAATGTCATGTCCCAAGTTGACTGGAATGTGGAAACAACTGCAAGTTTCGAAAGGAAATCAAAAGGAAAGCAACCATTCATGGGCTTTATGCCTCCACCGTCTCATATTGGGAGTGAGATATCTTCGTCCAAACATAAGGGTTCTCGTTTTTGTGCAATATGACCAACTATTGCAGGGATGTATGTTAAGCTAAACAATGATTATACAAATCATGCCATTGGCAAACTTTGTTTTTCCAATGACATTCCTTTCCATGTTAGTCACTCTCCTTATTATAAGGAGATAGTCCATGCAGTTTCACCAGTGGGACCTTCATATGTGCCCCCAGGTGAACATAAGTTGAGGACACTGATCTTAGAAAGGAAAGCGTCCAATATTAATGTGCAGAAAGAGCGGATGAGACATACATGGGTACAAGAAGGTTGTTCTATTGTTATGGATGGGTGGACAAATATTTGCAAACGTCCTCTTATCAACATCATAGTTACATGCCGAGATGAGCCATTCTTTCTTAGAGCTATTGATTGTTCTAGAAAGTACAAAGATGAAGCTTCCCAATTTGAGCTTCTTCGAGATGCTATAGAGGAGGTTGGGCCTACCAATGTTGTGTAGGGCGAGATAGATGTAGTAGCAATGTGTAGATCAATTGAGTTACTAATTTAGAGTAAATATAGACATGTTTTTTGGACCCCTTATTGTGTGCATGCACTCAACAATGCATTGAAAGACGTTGACAAAATTGAGTGGGTATCTAGCTTGGTGACAACTGCAAGATATGTGCAGATGTTTATCTGCAACCACCACTCCTCCTTAGCCATGTACAAGTCTCACTCGAGGAAGCAATTCCTCAATCCCATAGAGATTAAATATGCTAGCTATTTTCTCTTATTGGAGAAGATCTTGGAGGTGCAATTAACATTGCATGCAACAATTCTAACTCTAGATTGGAACATGTGGACATAATCCAAGATAGATGAGAGGAAGAAAGTCAGGCTTAGGATATTGGATAATGATTGGTGGACAGATTTTGGTTATTTGGTGTCATTCTTATGCCCTATACTTGAGGTCATTTGCTATACTGACAAGTAGGGGAATTTTGAGTTAAAAAATGGCCTCCTAAGAGATATATTAAAAAATTCTAAATCAACCATTTTATGAGAAAGGTATATTTGATAACTCACTTTTTACACCTCATTCTATGTACCATCTAAATAACCAAGGTTGAGTTATCTTTAAAGGTTGACTAGAAATAATATTAATAAAAAAAATGATATATTGATGTGATCGATAACTTTCCCAAAAAACATTGTAGTTGAAGAACTAATGAGTTTCTATATATCTTGAACTTGGAGACCAATTTAAATAATAAAATATATGCACAATGAAAATACATTATCCTAGCAATATTTATGTTTCACAATTTTGAATCTTCATGATTTTAATTTTAATTTTTATAATTTTAATTATTTTTTAAATGGACAAATCTAATATATGCATAATTTTAATTTTTAAAATTTAATTTAAATAAAATAGAGGAAAATGTAACCTTGGCATAATTTTTATTTGTATAATTTTAATTTGAAAATAAAATGCTAAGAAATAGAATGTGGGAATAATTTTAATTTTTTCTAAAAACTCGGGCAATTACACTACTCGGTCTAATCACCACTGAAAACAAGTTCAAGCACCACTGATATCGTTTGGATGTCCAGGTGGGTAGTTCGAATCAGGTATTGAAATCATTTGGAGGTCTGGATGGGCCGATATAATCACAATTTAAAACATTTGGAAATCCTTGCTTGGGTGGGTGGGTCGAATCACCACTGTAATTGTTAATTGTTACCATTATTCCAAAAAATAGTCCGGAGGAGTAAATTCGAGCCAACGTGAGTGTACGCAAGATGAAAGATTTCCATCACCCTAATACGACAAAAATCCAATATTTGGGATAAATGCCAAATTTTCATTTACTTTCTTGCTCTTGTGAATTTTTTCTTCCATTTCTTCAGCCCACAAATTCTTTCTCTCATTTCTCCAGCGCACAAAATCTTTCTTCATGTCCAATTGTTGAAATAATTCTACCTACCCAAATTGATTCATCTATCTCAGAAATGAGTTTTATAGATATGATGACCTTACTTTCATTACAATTATTCTAGATCGTGAAACCCTACAAAGACTACACAGACATAGCATGTTGTATGGCCAAGATAAAAGGAGGAAAATGATTTTCAAAGAAAAAGAGGAGCATATATTTTCATTCCAGGTATGTGATGTCCCGTCCCCAAGATTAGGCCAGCAGGGAGTGACTTAGTAGTCTATATGTTCCCGTAGACTATAGTTAGGCACAAACAAGGAACCAGATGGAGAAATAAGGAGGGATTAAGGCTAAACGATGAATTAAGCCAAAATACTTAGGAAAAGTCACTTAAGCCTAAGTCAACGGAGAATTAGAATGAAAAGGTGATATGGGGGCACTTAATTGACAAATAAATCACTTAGGAGAAAAGATGCCTAGGTTAAGTGATGTCAACGAAGAATTAGGTCGGGAAAGATATAAAGGGGTGAATTTGACCTAATTCCTCATTATGCATTGTTATGATTTGATGTTGAGAGCTTCTAGAGGAGGAGGAGAGTCGACCTTATTGTTTTGTGGATTTCTGGAGGAAACCACCACCCTTGATCGGTTTCGGTGTTGAGAGACACATCCTAGCCCATCGGAGATACCATCCAGGTATTTCACTGTTCATTTCAGGAGTATTCAGTGTGGAGGGCGCAACTCAGCCAAGGAGGGCGCAATCTATTTTGAGGATTCAGAGATCTGCAGTAGACCTGTGTCCTGATTGCAGATTCATTCCAACCCAGTAGAGATCCAGCCAGGGCGCTTCCATTGAGCCATTTATCATCAGATTCCGACGGTGGAATCTTGCAGATCGATCCATCCAACCATTTTGGGCGCGATCATTCCAGACAAACGTTTGGCATTGCATGCAGGTGTTCCAGAGCAGATCCGGCCAAACCCTTCCGACCCATTTCATCATTTGATGAGACGATCGTTTTGAGCCATATAGCAGCCGATTCCGATGGTGGAATCTTTTGGGGCGCATTCAGTGTCCAAGAGGGGCGCAAACCCCCCAGGGGTCCAGATTCGGTGCCGTAGAGGTCCAATTCGAGTTCTGAAAGACGTCCATTCTAGTATAGAGACCAGGGAGAACCTATTGGATCAGTTCCGAGCACATTCTGACGGTGGATTCTTCAGATCGAGTTTTCCAGCTGGTAGCGGTTACCGTATTTCGCCAGAATCACACATTTTTTCCGATCTATCAGTGCATGCATCAGATCTGCTATCTTATTATGATCACGGGTATTTTTGCTATTTGATTGTACTCCAGTACAGATCTAGGAGATCTGACTGACGTCTAGATTCTATTTTTCCAGTAGGCTATTGTATTTCCATGCTTGAACCGTTATTATTCATGATATTGAGCAATTGACATTCTATACTCTTGCATGCATCCTTTTATGATTGTTAAACCCTAAATATGAAACATGAACATGTAATAACCCACATGCACCTGCAATAACCAACATGCAACCACAATAACCAAAGAACATCTCACATACACGGCTAAAACGCATCCAGAAACCCCCAGTGTATTAGATCTTTACATCAGATCATTAGAACAGTAGCGAATATCTTGATCAACCGGATTAGGGATATTTCAGTGGTATCAGAGCTTTAGTCCTACCAGCCTGTGACTAAAGACCATGAATCCAGCAGAAGAACCAGATGGCCGTGAGCACGAAGGTGGCGAATATGTCACGTACAATCGGTGCAGGGAAAGAAGGGACATACCTAACTTTCCTCGCTTCCCTCCCAGTTCAGAGGAAGAGGAAGAGGCACTTAGATAAGCAGAGCGACGAGCAGAGCGCGAGGCTGAGCGCGAAGCAAAGAAGAGGCTAGGTGATAGGTATGAGCGACCAGAGGGCAGTGGTAAGGCCCTAGTGGATCCAGACGTAGCCTTCATGCAGGTTATCAGTGACATGCTAGCTAGCCAACGGACCATGTCTCAGTCTTTGGCTTAGTTAGCAGATAGACTGGCTATGGTAGATATTCCGGGCACTCAAGGCCCACATGCAACGCATGGGAACTCAGGGGCAGGCAGTAGACCCTAGTCACCTACTCGCACGTATACCTCTGCAAGTAGGATTCCATGTCCGTTGTTTCCCAGTTTCCAGAGGGAAACCCCGGTAGCGACACAGATACCGATAGCACAGAGACCGACCACACATGCAGAGGACATTGCAGACTATTGGAGAGAGTACGCGGCCTTGGGCCGTGAATTTCAACAGGACATGACCCTAGTAGAGTATTGTGGACTCAGACTCAGGAACCGTCCTAGAGAGCCCCAGAGGGGAGGGTAGCAACAACAACAGGGGCATAACATTGACTTCATCCGAAAAGTTGGTAAACTCACCATACCTTCTTTTGATGGATCATCCAGATGCACTGCCAGAGCTTGGGTACATAAACTAGATACCTACTACAAGCTCAACCAGATGACAGAGGTAGAGGCCATCAGTTTCACCACCCTACACTTGGAGGGTGAGGCACACAAGTGGTGGTATCATGGATTGGTGACATTGGGTCAAAATCACATCACCTCCTACAGAGAGTTCACAGAGAGACTCATGGATAGATTTGATAGGAGGGATCCTGAGATCCACTTAAGAGATTTAGCCCAGTTGAGACAAACTGGACCAGTGGAGGCATTCATTTCGGAGTTTCAGAGAGTAGCAGTGGCAGTGACAGACATATCTGAGCCG
>ML777878.1:619727-637123 GCA_009831015.1 Picea engelmannii
CTAATTCCTCATTATGCATTGTTATGATTTGATGTTGAGAGCTTCCAGAGGAGGAGGAGAGCCGACCTTATTGTTTTGTGGATTTCTGGAGGAAACCACCACCCTTGATTGGTTTCGGTGTTGAGAGACACACCCTAGCCCATAGGAGATACCATCCAGGTATTTCACCGTTCATTTCAGGAGTATTCAGTGTGGAGGGCGCAGCTCAGCCAAGGAGGGCGCAAGCTATTTTGAGGATTCAGAGATCTGTAGTAGACCCGTGTCCCGATTGCAGATTCATTCCGACCCAGTAGAGATCTAGCTAGGGCGCTTCCATTGAGCCATTTATCATCAGATTCCAACGGTGGAATCTTGCATATCGATCCATCCAGCCATTTTGGACGCGATCATTCCAGACAAACGTTTGGTTTTGCATGCAGGTGTTCCAGAGCAGATCCGACCAAACCCTTCCGACCCATTTCATCATTTGATGAGACAATCGTTTTGAGCCATATAACAGCTGATTTCGACGGTGGAATCTTTTGGGGCACATTCAGTGTCCAAGGAGGGGCGCAAACCCCCCAGGGGTCCAGATCCGATGCCGTAGAGGTCCGATTCGAGTTCTGACAGACGTCCATTCCAGTTTAGAGACCAGGGCGCATCTATTGGAGCAGTTTCGAGCACATTTTGACGATGGATTCTTTAGATCGAGTTTTCCAGCTGGTAGCTGTTACCGTATTTCGCTGGAATTGCACAATTTTGCCGATATATCAGTGCATGCATAAGATCTTCTATCTTCTTATGATCACGGGTATTTTTGCTATTTGATTGTATTCCAGTACAGATCTAGGAGATCTGACTGACGTCTAGATTCTATTTTTCCAGTAGGCTATTGTATTTCCATGCTTGAACCATTATTATTCATGATATTGAGCAGTTGACATTCTATACTCTTGCATGCATCCTTTTATGATTGTTAAACCTTAAATATGCAACATGCACATGTAATAACCCACATGCACCTGCAATAACCAACATGCAACCACAATAACCAAAGAACATCTCACATACACGGCTAAAACGCATCCATAAACCCCCAGTGTATCAGATCTGCACATCAGAGCATTAGAACAGTAACAAATATCTTTATCAGCCGGATCAAGAATATTTCAAGGTATTTATTCATTAAAACCATCTCTATAGTCATGCTTCTCTTGGTTATTTTCCACAAATTCATAGGTTTTGGCTGGAATTGAAACCATCAAATTCATTTTCTTTAACAAGACTAAGGCATTCGTTTGCATTTATTTTTACCAAATTTTGGTTCAGTCTTTGTTGATTAGTGACAAGCATGGCCCGTGACAACACAATAGTTGTGATATGCAATAGAAGTTCTGTTAATATTTTCATGAGCCCTTGTTTTCCTTGCTCCTCAAAGAATGGAGATTGTTCCTAATCCATCTTTTTCTTTTATCCATGGCAGGAACGACCCACAAAAATCCCATAATAATTTTGTAGCATACTTGTAGCGGCTTCAATGAACTCATAGCATTTTGTTTCAATGAACCCATAGGAAAGATGGCCTTGTAATGGGTCTAATACAAGTTGTATAGCTTGCCATCACAAAGATTAACTCATATAATTTAAGTAAGCTATCTCATTTATTGAGAATAATAAGACAATATGGAGGAATTCCTTATCCATTATGCCTTAGTCACATTTTTATATTGCAACTCCTACCCCTTTTTAAACTAGTCTAAACTCATATTTCCTTTGGTGCACACATATAAATACACCATTAACACACTTTCCATGATTTATTGAACGTAAAGTCTATCCCCTTCCTTACTTCAAGGTGTGTTTTGGTTTCTCCCATTAAGACTTCAATTGTTTTATTTTATAAACTTAGAGAAAACATAAAAATCATGACATAAATTCAAGAAGAATTTTATAAACTGAGAGAAAACATCAATAACAAGAATTACGGGAACTAAGACATAGAAATTTGAATAACTCAAAACTTGTGAGTATTTTAGTAAATATCAGATCTTTCTTAGGCCAAAAGAGTTCTCTTTACATTGAGTTTTCATAGACCTTTATACAAATTAGGTCTTAATAAAATATGGTTATCAGATCCTATTTTCTAGCTTTTCAAATAGAAAAGATCTTTGACTTCCTGAAAAATAGGAAAATCACAAGATAACTATTTCAGCCCCTGATTTTCTTCAATTTGTTTTGGTGAGTCATTCTGTCAACATGTGGATGGAAAACTTCCAAGTTTTGCTTGATGGATAATTGAATGACTTCATATGCCTATACACAATATCAAGCTCAGTGTATTTCACATATGTAGGAGGACTCGAAAATATGTTTTTGATTTGCTAGAGAAGGTAGAAATCATCTATGAGTAGATCTACAATAGTCATTTCTCTTAAATTGTTGTCCATACCTTGGAACGTTTCTTCACTGTTTCCGGCTACAAATACATGTTTTATGTAGCTTTCACATGAAAATAATTTTCCTTTGTCATTCCAAGCTGAAGGTAGCCCATATTTACTAGATTCTCAATTTTTTGTTTGAAAGACTCAATGTTTCTTTTCACCATTAAGCACTTATTATGGGCTTGCTATAGTAAACTTCTTTTAGTGAAAATGTTTTCAGCCTCCATCACCATTGTTGTTCTTCCGTTCACACCCTTGCTTTGTAATACTTCACTGGTACTTGAATTTAGGAATTTGATAATGTTGGTAGAAACCTGAGGTCTAGTTCATAATTCTTGAAATCCTTTCTTTATAGTATCATCAACTTCATCTATCAATATGGTCTCATCATCAATTATTTTGAAATAATTCTAGATCTTGTCAACTTCATCAATAATTGCATCCCAAATAATGTGTTTTACTCCTATCAAATATGGCTTGCCAAACAACTCATCCTTCATTTTCTCCATGTATGTTATCGTTTTAGCTTTCAACTTCTGATACTCTGGAATAACTTTATCCTTGTCCTTTATTTCTTCACCCTGTGTTGCAACTGTTTTCTTCAACTTTTCAATCTCTGCTCCCTTTAGGTCCAAATCTGCTAATGCTTTACATAATCCTACTATTGGATCTGTTGCTTTTGTTGTTTGAGAAGAATATGATCCACCTTTTAGGATTTCAATTTGTTTTTCATACACTTCAATTTGCTCACCCATTTGTACCATTTTCTTCAAGATTTCATCATTTTTTGCTTGAATTTCTTGTAACTCAGAAGTCTATACATGATCAATTCTTGGGATTTTGAGCCTAATTTTCAGTGCCTAGATCTTTGTATCTTTTGTTTTCATCAATGCTTGCACAGATACCGCATCCCACATATTTTCTCCCAAATCCATTATCGATTGTTCGAATTATTCCACCCTAATCTACTTGGTCCGGTGGTCAAATTTTCATTCTTTAACCGATTCCTAAGCTTCTCATTTATGGTTTGGAGCTTTTTAATGCCCAGGTTAGCTATCGATATTTCTCTGTTTATCATTTTTGCAATTTGTCTATGGAGATCCATCTTATCCAGTTGGTGAATTGCATTGAGGTCAATGGATACATTTGTAACTTTCTTTTGCTATTTGGGTTCCAATACTGCTATGTTCAATTTTACTTTTTCATAGCCCACAACTGATAACATTCTAGCTTGAGTTATCTCATGGTCAAAGATTTTAGGAATTTTTTTTTGTTTGATCTTTGCACACTTTTTCTTGGTAGCTGTGAATTGATGAACATGATCAATCTGGTTTGTTTGATTTGTATTTGGTGCTTGTGTTCCACTATGATTTTATGCATTCTGAAAATTTGTTGATGATGTCACTTCTATTGTTACAGTAGGTTCTTTAATGACTGGTGCTACTTTTTCTTGTATCTCTTGATCTGTATCTTAATCATGTACCCTTGTCTTCTGTCTTTTTGCTGACTTATGTTCCTCTGAGGATGAGTCTGAAGTCTTCCTTTTGTATATTTTCTCAAACTCCCAAGGAGTCTCTGTCACTGGAGACTTCAAAGGCTGTTCTGGTACTTTATCATGAACTTGCAAAATTTTCTGCACATCCTCTCAACTATTCTAGTTTACCAACAACTCCAAATGTGTTTTTGTTGATGCTGAAAAGGAACATGTCTATGTGCAATTATTTTTGATGAAATTATACCATGAGGGTCATAATTCCATGGCTCACCTCGTTGAAATCCCATAGTTAAAAGAAGCTTTGTTGTCACCTGCAATGATGATCTGGTATTGACAAAAAAAGGTCCCACCTCTTTTTTCAATTTAACGATGGCTTTGTATTTTCTTGATACAAAATGTATTTCATTTGAATTTAATCTTTGTCTAATGTATTTGAGTGTAAAGATTCGGGGAGTTAAGAAAGTGGGTAGAAGAAAAGGTCAAAGTTCAGAACCATAAATTCTAATTTCAGTATAACTCTAAAAAATATACCAATCTCGCACTCTTGTATCAGGACTGAGTTGTAATAACTTCTTACATTTTGGGAAAATCCTAGGGGGAATCTCATCATGTATGAGATGAAAAGCCTTGGACATGAACTATTCAACATACTCCGAGAATCCAACATTCAGAGTCTTCTTCTTAATCAAAGAAGTCAAGTGAATGAATGACAATGGGTTACCAATTTCATCCTCAATTTTCAGTCCTAAGTGTGAAAAATAAATGTCTTGAGAGAATAAGAAGAGACAGACAAGGTAAGATTGATATATGAAGCTCTCGAGGGCTTCAAACTGTGCTAACTGATAATGAATTTGATCAACTAGGAATTGGGCATAATTGAATTTGGTCATGGTTTTGGCTATAATTCGACTAATTGATACCATACACCCAAATATAAACTCATCAACCACACTGTCATTCTTCTTCCCTAAAATTACATAAATCATGGAAATAATTTGTCTTGGAATTTCAGGAAATGGGCTTGTTTCAAGAGTAACATCGTTTACAGTGTCATCAAGGGTTTCACATAGATAGTTCTGTAAATGATAGCTCTATCCTATGGGTTTAACTCTCTGAAATATTTAGCCAATACAAATTCATTCAAAGTTTCGCTATCATGGTCTAATGGCCACCTTAACATTTCTGCAATGGATTGAGTAGTTAATTCAATGAGAACGATCCCACTTTTTGAAATTATGGTTCTCTGGGAGGGGATATAGTTTGAGGCACAACAAACCATGAACTCAGGAAAACTATATACTTGGGGTACAAAAAAATTTGCTAAATCGGATCCCCAGGCATTATAATGGTTGAAGAAATCTCTAAAGTTTTGGTTATCTTGTTGGTGTAATTGAAAATGATCAAACGACAGGACTGGGTCAAAAATATCCTTGTCTTTATCCACTAAATCCTCTTCCTCGACAATTAAAGTTTTCTTATTTTTAGTGGGTTGAGAGGGTTCCATTTTAAATAATTAAAAGTGAAAGAGTTAAGGGGGTTCAAATTACTCGTAAAGAAATTTGGTTGGGAAAGGACTTGGATTGAAATGGCGCTCACTAGAGAATTTAACAAGATGATTGAATTCTTTGTAAAACCAAATAAACCAACAATTTTCCCCTTGATCTCTTCTTAAATTAAAAATGAACACACTTCGTCTTAAAATTGGCGAAAGATTAATTAAATTAAAATAAAAAACTTTACTTTTTACCTTTCTGCCTGCCGGCGTCACCCAAGACACATGTCATCCCAACGTTGATTGGGGGGGGGGGTGGGGGTTGGGTGTGGTTATGCTAGCCACATGGCCAATGGGTCACAATTGCTAGATGTGCGACATGTCAACTCACGTTTAACCTTGGTTAAGTATCGCGACCCCCCTCCACTTTGTTAAACGTCGGACATGTGGGGGGCACATCAATAGATTCTGAAATGTTGATCTATAAGTTCAGACACATGATTATTTAACCAAAACAAACATGCATTTTAATAGTATATAGTATATAAAAGTCGATTATTATTATAGTTTTTATCAAACTTTAATAATAATGTGTTATTTAATGAAAATTACAATAATTTAAAATTAATCTAAATACAAAAATATAAAGTTAAATCAAATCAAATAACTATGGCCTAGAACATAACCATTAGCCTAGAACATTTAGAACCATAGTGGCTAAAAGTTTAAATTATGTTATAACAAAACCCAACATATAAAATTACACTCTTTTCAACCTCTACAAATAATGAATTTTCAACAAAATTTATGACTAGTCTCAAGTTCCACAATGATTTAATTTGTGACTCCAATAAAAATGGAATTTTCAACCACATTATCAATTTAGTCCATGATTGATTTTGAGACGATGATTATGACAATGGTTGCAACCTAATTTGGGCCTTGTTGCAACCTAGGGTCATCCAACAACTTGTTTTGCAAAATTGCTTCCAATGAAAGATGTGATGTTTTTGTTGACTAAAATAGTTAGTGTTTTGAAGACCCAAAATTTGACTCTCCTTGGGATTAGCCCAAAGTTATTTCACTGAAATTAGTAAAAAATTATTGCCAAATAATTAACAATTCTTATATGTATGTATGTATGTATTGTTTTAGGCCATCAAACAATCATACATTACAACAAATCATTGATGCATGTTGGATAATATATCAAATGACAAAATATAAAAATAAGGCATCCTTGAAACGTATTGTGGGTATTACAAAGACCATGTAAGAATACCAACCTAACCTATTGTAATACTCATGTCTCCCCCAACTTGTAAATATAACTATGACTTGCCAAAAGACCGTGTCAGACTGAATATGTGTGAATGGATTTGATGAACCTTTTTGTTATAAAATGTAATGTTTGTATTTCTGTTATTAATTAAAAATGGATAGTGTTGCATAACCACTGAAAGGGGGGTGTGCCAATATAGATCATGATGCTATGAGAGAGATTGTGAGGGGAACCATAAATGGTTGAGATGACCCCCACCAAACCAGTACTTTACTGGATTTAATTTCTTAGACCAAGAACGATCCTCTGACTCAGAATTGAATTTCTAGTTAGGCTGGTAGTTGGAAAATCCTCCTCGAGAGTTAATGAGGAGATGGGGTAGAGTACCCATCTGTAAGGATTCTAGACCTGACCACAGGCTGGGGATTTGGACCCATGAAATCTTGAGAGCGCTTGCATCTCTCTGGTTCGAAGGAGAACTAAGAAACACATTCGTTCTGGGTGCAAGAAGCTGCTGGCAACGTTTTCAGTCCGAGCTGATAAACAAGGCTGATGAGTGACTATGGTAGTACTTGTTGAAGACCCCCTTGCTTGGTACAAAGAAATTTGTTTCCCAATACCCGTGGGAGGAGAATATTAACCTCCGTCCCCGACTATCGCATAGCAAGAATAAATAGTCTCTCTCAGAGCATCATGGTCTAGCTAGGGGGTGGTCAGCGGTAAATCCGTTTAGGAGTAGGTGTGCCTACAGTTGGGTGGAAACAAGCATCCCTTTTAGCAGTTTCTTCACGACTCTGGTTTCTGATAATTATTTTCATACTCTGTGTATTGGAATACAAATGATGATTGAATATACATGTCTATGAATAAATTCTGTATTGAATGATCATTGTTTCTCTGTGAACCCATGCTTTTGAATGGTCTTCTGTGTGCCTCAACTTAACAATTAGAGAGTTATGGGACGTGGGTCTACAAGAGAGTCAATCTAGGGTTAACTAGAATGCTTAAGTCCCATCGAACTCTCGAATTTACGCTTGCAGGAATACTAAGTTCAAACTCTGTGGAAGGAGGGAGCCTCCTTCAGACCCTTCACCTGTGTGACCGAGGGCAAATGTCCATGGACTTAACCAATTCACGGTTAAGAGTTAAGTGTGTAGCCGATGAGAATTATTTGAGGATCCATATGACTAAGGTTTGGGAACCTTGCACTATGCCCGAAAGGAGCTAAGCCTTTTTGGCTTCGAAACTTCAGGAGTTCAAAGCTCCGGGGCATTATGGCCTTACCACTTTCAAACCGACCAAAGGCAACTTGTTGTTACGGTTACCCACGAGGTTGATCGACGTCTGGATATTTCACTAACCATGGCAGATAGACCTGTCCCATAATTAAAACCTGATCCATTTACCAATCACGAAGTAATGCGAGTCGCATATCCGAGGGTATTTGGGAGTCACCTTGGTCATTGGACCTATGCCAAGGTAAGTTCGACATTGATGAAAAAAGGTGTTGTAGCGCCAAATCCCTTGAATGTCCGAGTTGTGAATTGATGTGAGCCATGGATATGGGGAGTCCGTTGAGGACCCCTCTTAACTGTCCGATCAACCAGTGGAGGGAATTGCGCACGACACTTCGATGAAGTCCTACTTCGAGAGAAAAGGAGTGGGGAGTGGGTAAAAACCCCGAACGTTGAAATCACGAAGTGACACGAGTCGTAGATCTGAGGACGTTGCGGAGCTGTTCCTGACCATCAGATCTAAACTGTGGTTAGCCTGACGCTGACCACTACAGAAGAAAAGAGAGAGTTACACGACAGATTCCCAGAATGTCGAAGTTATGAAGTAACGGAGGTTGTAGATGAATGGATTTATGTGGATGCATATCGACCATGAGATCCAAGGGCATCAGAAGAAGATCAGTCTAGAGTGACGTGGTATGCTGATGTCACCCAGAGTGATGTGGACCCATGTTTGACATGTCACGTTTCACCTAGATTCATACATTTCATAGACCCTATACGCGTAGAAAGGAAGAAGGGACATTCAACACCGAAGCGTTGACCACCGAATTCCTCTTTTTCTTATGTGTTAAATGAGGATCAAGTCCTGCTATTGGATTGGATGGTGGATGGACTTCCACATTGGATGTAGGAACTTTGAGATGGTATGAACAAGATGGAGCCACGTGGTCCTCGACTGATAATGCCTGAAGAGCTTCGAGAGGCCATAAATTG
Organism: Picea engelmannii; assembly: GCA_009831015.1. Taxonomy (NCBI): domain Eukaryota; kingdom Viridiplantae; phylum Streptophyta; class Pinopsida; order Pinales; family Pinaceae; genus Picea; species Picea engelmannii. Next base: position 628,648 of record ML777878.1, read on the forward strand.
CAATAAAGAGCTCGGATTTGAGCCTGGTATCATTCATTGGAAATCCACGATTGAGTAGAATAGGATGGAGATCTCGGAAAGAGGATTCAAGACGATTAAAGTAGACAAAATTTTGATACCCCATCGCTAAAAAGGGTACCTAGGGGTTAGGTGTGTTACAAATTTGTATCAGAGCGTGCAACAACACTTCGCCTGCTTGGGATCATGAATGAGTCACATAAAAAATAATATTAGAGACCCTTTAAGGGTAACACCCTATCTTACCCCATTCCTAAGAGGCTTATTTAAACCTCTACTGAAGGAAGGAATGAAACTTTCTGTTGTTGTATATGTTTTGAAAAATATGAACTGTGTGCTGATTCATAAACTAGTAGATCATTAACTAACATAAAATGTTTTATCAACACTCAAGCAGTCAGTTGACTGTAGGAAAACTACAACATAAAGGATAGTGACACACTATGAATTGGGGGAAAGCTCCCACAATAGAGAGGAAGAATCTAATGAAAGGAGGGTGGTGGAAACCCCTCTAGATTTGGCTGAAACCATAAGAAGCCTCATGGAAGAATTACAGATTTGTCAGGCTGACAATGAAAGACTGATAAAAGAGTAGGAAAACTAAACCAAAATTAACACAGTCTTACTGCAAAGCTTATCAGATATACAAAGGCAGCTACAACATGGACCAAAAACCAGTCATGTGGATAGACATCATATTAGGAAAACTCAAAGTCCTCTCAAGATACGAAAGCATGGTCCTGAAAGTGGCCACACAAGGAGTAACACCTCAAAGAAGGGCCAACATGGAGTCAAGAGACACTCATTGGAAGAATCCTCTGGTGATGAAACTGACAACTCCAAGGGATCTTCTAGTAGAAAAACTAGTTCACATTCCTAGAGGAGAAGGAAGAAGAGGAAACATTCCAAGAGCCATGACCTTGAAGAGTTCAAGAAAAACAAACCACCCACTTTCGATGGAGAGATTAAGAAGGGGGAAGAAGAAAAAGTTTGGTTTGTTGGCTTGAAGAAGTACTCAAATAACCATTTTCAATCTGAATAGAAAGTTCTCCATTTGGTGGGAGGACCTTAGGAATGTGAAAGGAATCCATGAGAAGGACTTGTCATGGAAACAATTCGAAAATTACTTCAAGACGAAGTACCTGTCAGAGAAATACTTTGATGGGAATACCAAGGAGTTCTATGAACTCAAGTTGGGACAACTTACAATAGATGAATATATCAACAAATTTCTTGAGCTGATAAGGTATGTGCCCTACATAAAGGATGAAAAGGTAAAGATGCGACGATTTATTAGTGGTTTACCTCAGTCATTCCGAGACAAAATTGAGTTTGATGAGCCAAAGACTTTAGAAGACACTATCTAGAAGGAAAGGTATTTCTATGAGTAATTCAGGAATAAGACAAAACCTCATGAGTATTGGAAGAAGAAAAGTAATTCGGGATTCAAGAAGAAGGGGTTTAAACCCTCAAGATTTAAGAACCATGGAAAAGGTTTTAAGATGAGCCTTCCTACTAAAAGTGTATATCAAAAGAATTTCCCATCTCAGAGTGGAAATAAACCCTTTGGATTAGCCTCAGGTAAGACTGATAACACGAAGAGAGAACCCTCAAAAATTTTGGGTTGTGGAGAATAACATCTGCTGAGGGACTGCCTACATAGGAAAAAAAACAATAGGAGGGTTTACAACGTCCAAGAGGCTACCATAGTCAATGATGTGGCTAGGAGCATGCCACAAATTTATGCATCCTTGGATAATAGACAAACTGACCACCAAGCTTCAGTGGTGGAAATCTAGTTTCCATTTTAATTGACCCTAGTTCTAATTTGAGTTATTTTGACCCTCAAACTATTGAGAAATGTAAATTACAACATTTTAAACATGTTAAATCCTGGTTGGTACAACTAGCCGCTGGAACCAAAAGAAAGGTAACAAAGGGCATACCGACATTCCAATTCCTTATGAATGGATTACCCACCCAAGAAACCCTAAACATGCTTCCTTTAGGATCTTATGACCTGATTGGAATGGATTGGTTGGCCACCCATAAAACCAAGTTGGGATATTACAATAAAAATCTAGAGTGTGAAGATGAAGAAGTAAGAAAAATAACCCTACAAGGAATTCATAATCTTGTCTCAGTGAGACAAATATCAACCCTTCAAGTGAAGAAGTATTGCAGAAACCGATGCCCTTTATATGAAATACAAGTGGTGAACTCTGTTGAGGACAATAAACCAAGCCTAGAGGACCATCCCATATTAAGAGAGCATAGAGATGTGTTTCCAGAAGAGGTACCAGGTCTACCTCCAAGAAGAGATATTTAATTTTCAATAAAACTTGCACTAGGAGCGGTACCCGTGTCTAGAACACCCTATAGAATGAGTACACCAGAGCTAGTTGAGCTCAAACTATAGATAAAGGAGATGATGGTCAAAGGATACATTCGGCCTAGTGTGTCTCCATGGGGAGCACCAACCTTGTTTGTGAAAAAGAAGGACGACACACTTAGGTTGTGCATAGACTATAAACAACTTAATAAGATGACCATTAAGAATAAGTATCCCTTGCCAAGGATCGATGACTTGTTTGACCAATTAAGGGGTGCTACAATTTTCTCCAAGATTGACTTAAGGTATGGATACCATAAGGTCCGAATTAAGGATGAAGACATCCACAAAACAACCTTTAGGACAAGATATGGTCACTATGAATTTGTGGTGGTGCCATTTGTGATTACCAATGCACCAACCACTTTTATGTGCTTAATGAATAATGTACTCAGTAAGTTCTTGGACATATTTGTATTAGTTTTCATTGATTATATCCTAATATATTCTAAGAATAGGGAAGATCATGAAGAACATCTCAATATAGTGCTTCAAATGCTAAGAGCACATCAACTCTATGCTAAGTTTAGTAAGTGTGACTTTTTCCAAAAACAAGTCCACTACTTAGGCCATGTTATTTCTGAAGAAGAAGCGACACTTGATCATGACAAGATCAAATCCATTATGGATTGGCCTACCCCAAATGATATATCTGATATCTGATCCTTTTTTGGCCTATCAGGATACTATAGGAGGTTCATAAAGGGATTTTCCAAGATTGGTTTCCCCATCACCTCCCTTCAGAAAAAGGGAGTTAAATTCATTTGGAAATCAAAATTTGATGTAACACCCTGTTTCCCCTAGTTTGTAAATATAACTGGACTGGCCAAGAACTATGGCAAACTCATAAATGTGAATGACATTTTGAACTTATTGCAGGACTGTTGAGAGGGGATGTGCAGAAGAGAGACCACGATGGCGGTGGAAGGCACCTGAAAAGGTGGCGTTAACTTCCACCGAGAATTAAATACCGTATTTGGACTCCACTGGCTCTGAGAACCAAAAGCGGCTCGATGGCCCTGAAATTAATGCCTTGAAGACTGGTAGGTTGATGGCTTGATGGGGGATGGGATGGTGAACCGCCCATCCATAGAGCCGTCAGGCCTGATTGGCGCAAGGGTAATCGTGCCACACGGAACCTCACGAGAGGATAAGGCGTATGGTAGAAATGATTGAGAGGGAAAACGCGAGGGGAACTCTAGCATTACGCAGAGTGAGTGATAGCAGAGAGGAAGGATTGCAACCTTCGCTCCTGGTCACTGGCAGACAGAGGGACGCAGTCTCAGAGCATCATGGTCTCATCTGGGGGGTGGCTAGTGGTAAATCCGTTGGGAGTCGCTGAGCCTACGATTGGGTGGAAACGAGCACCCCTCTCAGTAGTCGCACCCGTCTCTGAAGTTATTTCTGATAAGTGTTTTGTTCATATTGCAATCTTGAAATTCATATACTGACATATATGCTCATAACCTATGAAATGGTGAACAATTACAGTATAAGACTGTTTGTGCAGTGTTTTTGATAAGTAATGTTAGATATATGCTTATAACGGAAGGACCACACATGGCTTATGTTGATAAATGAATTTAAGTAGGCATGAGTCGAACTAAGTTAGGCTTCCAACCCGTTCTCGGGAAGCTATTTACCCTTATCTACCTCTGGAAATGCCCGGTATAGACCTCTTCACGAAGATTTCCTCCTTAGAAAGGTTCCCCAAGAACCCAGAAAAGGGACTTGAACGTGCAAGTCTCATTAACCCTGTACGAGGAGGAATGAACCTCTTAAAGTTCCAAGGTAGCAGTGTAGGGATATGTAACAAATCGATGGATCAGATCTCATCGGGTGACCCATAGCCATTCACGACCGTTAGACTGATGAAAGTAACCAGGGTGTTACATACCTTGCCCCATTTTCCCTCTATCTTCGTGAACAACGAGGAAATCGGGATCGTAGATCCCAAGGCCCAGGAGAACATTTGAACCATTGATCTTTCCACATCCACGAAGTAGTGGAGGAATACATAAGGAGGGACGATCTGAGTCGTTGGATCTCATTCGAAAATCCCGTCAGCCATTGGACCGGGTTAAGATACTCGTAGTCTAGTCTCTGGAGTGTGCACGGGAGGAATGGATCTAGGCCGTTAGATCTTGGCCCATTTACTCGTCAACCGTCAGTTCGGATAGGAGGTGCACGGGGTTTAACCCTTCTTACACCAGGCAGACGTCTCGACCTTCATCAGGATATCGGTATTCGGGAAATCGGAGTTCCTGAGGTCAAAGGAATCGAGACATTACAAGTCTCGAATCCCAGAGAGATCAGAACCGTCCATCTTGAGGAGGACGCGTGGAAGCAATCGACGCCATTAGGGAAGGGGCCGACAAGAATTTGTTGATCGGTGTTTAGGTCATCGGGATATCGGGGATCCTGGTGACAAAGTGGTTATGCATTTTGGTATTGCGAACTAAGAAACTCTGATAAATGGGAGCCAGCTGTCAGTCAGTCAGGATTCGGAGGGTCAGGAATCACGGGGACGAGAATTCCATACATGGTGAAACACCGAAGTTTGAAACCCCGACGAGAGGGAAGGTTGTAGTCACAGAGACATTGGTCACGTGGACTAAATACCTAGCTCGAGAGGCTAGGGTGACAGAGGAACGTGTCGGGAATCGGGGATCGGTGAACCGAGTTGTTGGTACATCACGAGTGTCAAAACCCTGATAGAAGGAATCTCGATAGAAGTAGAGGGCTGCAGTCATGCGAGAGGTGGTCGCGTGGACCAGGGCTTACCCTGGACCGTCCATCCATTTAGGACGCGTGTCGGAGGTCCGAAGAAATTCGGGGATCGACATATCGAGGATTTCATGGACACAAAATCTCTGCATTTCGGAATCGCGAAGTCCGAAACCCCGATGAGTGGGGGCCAGCTGTCAGCCCATCAGAGGAGGATAGTGCCACCGTGAGGGGCCAGCTGTCAGCCCATCAGAGAAGGAGGATAGTGCCACCGTGAGGGGCCATCTGTCAGCCCATCAGAGAAGGAGGATAGTGCCACCGTGAGGGGCTAGCTGTCAGTAAACTGAAGAGTTGGGATTCGAGGAATCATGAATCCCGTGGACATATGCACTTTGGTATTGAAAACCACGAAACTTCGACGAGAGGTAAGGTGGCAGTCATATAGAGGGTGGTCGTATGGACCCCAAAAGACTAGCCCCAGGGACTAGCGAACGTTGGGGCGCGTCAGGAATCGGAGGATCGCGGATCCAAGGTGCATATGCATTTCGATATTAGAAAGCCCGAAACCCCGACGAAAGGAAAGCTATAAGGCTGGGGTCTTGAGTGCACGGTTGTGTGGACTAGGAGCCTAGCCAGGGAGGGGCTAAGGCCAAAAAAAATAAATTAATTAAATTTAGATAGCGGGTATGTTACAAAGTGGTATCAGAGCCTGGTTACAACACTCGGCCTGATTGGGCTCATGCACGAGTCGCGCATAAACCTCGTTCGAAACACTCCTATGAGGAGTAATCCCCTGACTTAACTCTCTTGTCCAGGATTAAAACTTGAAAAACGAGAACCCAACTGTGTATGCATGTGAGAGAGTTATAAATTATGCGCAAATTATAAAATGTATTTAACTCTTGACTAATATCCAACGTTTGTCTTTTCACTCAAGCGGACGATCAACCGCGGGAACCTACAGACGCAGAGTATGGTGACTCACCAAGAGGTGGGAGAAGGCTCCCATAATAGAGAAGAAGAGTTTGACGAAAGAAGAGCGATAGGAACCCCTCCAGACCTAGCTGAGACTATGAGGAGTATCATGGTTGAATTGAAAAGCTGCAAGGACGATAATGAACGGATGATGAAAGAACAAGAAAAACAAACTGAAATTAATGCAGTTCTACTGCAGAGCTTATCCGACCTACAACGACAAATGCAGCATGAACCTAAGATGCAGAATCATGGTCCTGTCAGTGGCCATACTGAGAGAAGCACATCAAGAAAGGTCCACCCCAGAGGTAAAGGACCGGTGTCAGACGATTCCACTGAGAAGGAAGCTAGTGATTTAGAAGGATCTTCCAGCAGCAGGACCAGTTCCTATTCTCGCAGAAAACAGAAGAAGCAAAAGAATTCCAAGAGTCATAAATTTTAAGAATTCAGGAAGGCCAAACCTCCCTCCTTCGATGGTGAGATAAAGAAGGGAGAGGAAGTCGAGGCCTGCATACTTGGATTGAAGAAATACTTCAGGGTCCATGATTTTTCAGAGAATTTGAAGGCCCGAGTGGCCACTTTCAATATGAACGGAAAGGCTTCCATCTAGTGGGAAGACCTTAAGAATATGAAAGGGGTCCGCGAGGAGGACCTGTCTTGGAAACGGTTGGAGAAGTACTTCCGGAAGAAGTATTTGTCGGAGAGGTATTTCGACGAGAAGGCTAAAGAATTCTATGAACTCAAACTGGGACAACTTACTATGGAGGAGTATGTCAACAAATTCCTCGACTTACTGAGATATGTACCCTACATCAAGGCAGAGAAGGCGAAGGCACAATGCTTCATCAGTGGGCTACCCAAGGAATACCGGGACCGAATTGAATTCGATGAGCCAAATACCTTAGAAGACACTATACGAAAGGCAACATATTGTCATGAAAAATATGGACATCGGGCAGAGTCTCGTGGAGACTGGAAACATAAGAGTGGTTCGAGATTTCTGAAAAAGGGGAGCAAATCCTCAGGATTGAAAAACTACAAGAAGAACCACAGAATGAACTTTCCAACCCGGAGTGTACTCCAACAGAACTTTCCCTCGGTGGATGGAAATAAAAATTCTATACCTATACCAGTAAAGACTGATAACCCAAAGAGGAAACCTTTGGAATGCTAGGATTGCGGAGGAGAGCATCTCCGGAGAGACTGTCCACACCGACAACAGAACAGTCGGAAAGTTTATAACCTTCAGGAAGAGACCACAGTCAACGATGTGGCAAGGAGTGTGCCACAGATTTATGCAGCCTTGGATAATAACCAAGCTGACCACCAAGATTCAGTGGTGGAAATAGAAGGTATGATTTTCAACCACCTAGTGTCTGTTTTGATTGACCCTGGTTCAAATTTAAGTTATATAGCCCCTAGAGCTGTTGACAAGTGTAAACTATAGCCACAGAAGAAAACTAAACCATGGTTGGTACAGTTAGCTACTGGCACCAAAAGAAAGGTAGTAGAGGTCATACCAGCCTGCCAATTAATGTTGGGTGAATTCCCCACCCAGGCAACCCTTAACGTATTACCCCTGGGATCATACGATCTGTTGATTGGTATGGACTGGCTGGTCACCCATAAATCCAAATTGGACTGTTACCATAAGACCTTAGAATGTGTGAGCAGATAAGGAAGAAGGATAACCCTCCAAGGGATCCAAAAACCAATCTCAGTGAGACAAATATAAGCCCTGCAAATGAGGAAGTATTGTCGAAAGGGATGTCCCCTATATGCAATACAGGTATTGAAAACAATTGAAGGTGCTAAACCAATCCCTAATGATCACCCTATCCTGAGAGAACACAAAGATGTGTTTCTGGAAGAGGTACCGGGTCTACCTCCAAGAAGAGACATTGACTTCTCGATAGAACTCGCGCCAGGAGCGGTGCCGGTGTCTAGAACACCCTACCGGATGAGCACACCTGAGTTAGTTTAACACAAACTGCAATTGAAAGAAATGATGGACAAGGGTTATATTCGACCCAGTGTGTCCCCATGGGGAGCACCAGTCCTGTTTGTGAAAAAGAAGGATGGAACCCTTAGACTGTGCATAGATTACAAACAACTCAATAAAGTAACCATAAAGAACAAGTACTCGTTGCCCAGGATCGATGATCTATTCGATCAGTTAGGAGGTGTGTCTATTTTCTCAAAGATTGACTTGAGGTCGGGTTACCATCAAGTCCGAATCAAGGGTGAAGACATCCATAAAACCGCTTTCCGGACACGGTATGGTCACTATGAGTTTGTGGTAGTGCCATTTGGGTTAACCAATGCCCCTGCCACTTTCATGTTCTTAATGAACAATGTACTCAG
>ML777878.1:638757-686349 GCA_009831015.1 Picea engelmannii
AGAGTGAATCAAATATTAGAGGATATGTTAAGGATGCATGTGATGCATCAACCCAGGAAATGGGAAGACTACCTGCCATTGGTAGAATTTGCCTACAACAACGGCTACCAAGCATCCTTAAAGATGAGTCCCTTCAAGGTCCTATATGGTAGGCCGTGTAATACTCCAGTCAGCTGGAGTAACCCTGTAAACATGATTTCTATTGGACCCGATATGTTGAAAGAGATGGAACAACAAGTGACTTAGATAAAACAAAATCTGAAGGTCGCTCAGAACCGACAGAAAAGTTACGTTGATCAAAAGAGAACTCCAAGAGAGTTCAAAATAGGAGACCATGTACATCTCAGAATTAAGCCCATAAGGAGTTCCCTCAAAATGGGAGCTTGTGCCAAGTTGGCACCCTGGTATTGTGGACCCTTTGAGGTTCTCGATAGAGTGGGACCTGTAGCCTATCGGCTAGCACTTCCTCCCACAGTAAAAACACATAATGTTTTCCATGTTTCATTATTGAAGAAATATGTACATGATGCTAATCATATAATTGACTGGTCTGTGATCCACGTGGAATCGGAGGGACAATTTCTACCCGAACCCCAATGCATACTGGACAGAAAAGAAACCCCGCTCCGAAACAGAATCATTGCACAGGTCAAGGTGCAGTGGAAACATTTTGGCCCAGATGAGGCTACATGGGAGATGGAAGATGCCATGAGACAGACATATCCGATTTTGTTTACTTCTGTACATGCAATTCATGTTAGTAGATGAGAACATTGAGGACGATGTTCCTTTTTAAGGGGGAGGGAATTGTAACACCCTGTTTCCCCCAGTTTGTAAATATAATTGGACTGGCCAAGAACTATGGCAAACTCATAAATGTGAATGAAATTTTGAACTTATTGCAGGACTGTTGAGAGGGGATATGCAGAAAAGAGACCACGATGGCGGTGGAAGGCACCTGAAAAGGTGGCGTTAACTTCCACCGAGAATTAAATACCGTATTTGGACTCCACTGGCCCGGAGAACCAAAAGAGGCTCGCTGGCCCTGAAATTAATGCCTTGAAGACTGGTAGGTTGATGGCTTGATGAGGGATGGGATGGTGAACCACTCATCCGTAGAGCCGTCAGGCCAGATCGACGCAAGGGTAATCGTGCCACACGCAACCTCGCGAGAGGATAAGGCGTATGGCATAAACGATTGAGAGGGAAGACGCAAGGGGAACTCTGGCATTATGTAGAGTGAGTGATAGCAGCGAGGAAGGATTGCAACCTTTTCTCCTGGTCACTGGAAGACAGAGGGACGCAGTCTCAGAGCATCGTGGTCTCAGCTCGGGGGTGGCTAGTGGTAAATCCGTTGGGAGTCGCTGAGCCTACGGTTGGGTGGAAATGAGCACCCCTCTCAGTAGTCGCACCTGCCTCTGAAGTTATTTCTGATAAGTGTTTTGTTCATATTGCAATCTTGAAATTCATATACTGACATATATGCTCATAACCTGTGAAATGGTGAACAATTACAATATAAGAATGTTTGTGCAGTGTTTTTGATAAGTAATGTTAGATATATGCTTATAACGGAAGGACCACGCATGGCTTATGTTGATAAATGAATTTAAGTAGGCATGAGTCAAACTAAGTTAGGCTTCCAGCCCGTTCTCGGGAAGCTGTTTATCCTTATCTACCTCTGGAAATGCCCGGTATAGACCTCTTCACGAAGATTTCCTCCTTAGAAAGGTTCCCCAAGAACCCAGAAAAGGGACTTGAACGCGCAAGTCTCATTAACCCTGTACGAGGAGGAATAACCCTCTTAAAGTTCCGAGGTAGCAGTGTAGGGATATGTAACAAATCGACGGATCAGATCTCATCAAGTGACCCATAGCCATTCACGACCGTTAGACTGACGAAAGTAACCAGGGCGTTACATACCTTGCCCCATTTTCCCTCTATCTTCGTGAACAACGAGGAAATCGGGATCGTAGATCCCAAGGCCCAGGAGAACATTTGAACCATTGATCTTTCCACATCCACGAAGTAGTGGAGGAATACATAAGGAGGGACAATCTGAGCCGTTGGATCTCATTCAGAAATCCCGTCAGCCGTTGGACCGGGTTAAGATACTCGGAGTCTAGTCTCTGGAGTGTGAGCGGGAGGAATGGATCTAGGCCGTTAGATCTTGGCCCATTTACCTGTCAACCGTCAGTTCAGATAGGAGGTGCACAAGGTTTAACCCTTCTTACACCAGGCAGACGTCCCGACCTTCATCGGGATATCGGTATTCAGGAAATCGGAGTTCCTGAGGTCAAAGGAATCGAGACATTACAAGTCTCAAAATCCCGGAGAGATCAGAACCGTCCATCTTGAGGAGGACACATGGTAGCAATCCTCACCATCAGGGAAGGGCCCGACAGGAAGTTTTTGATCGGTGTTTGGGTCATCAGGATATCGGGGATCCTGGTGACAAAGTGGTTATGCATTTTGGGATCGCGAACTGCGAAACTCCGATAAATGGGAGCCAACTGTCAATAAGTCGGGATTCGGAGGGTCAGGAATCACGGGGACGAGAAGTCCATACATGGTGAAACACCGAAGTCCGAAACCCCGACGAGAGGGAAGGTTTTGGTCACGGAGACATTGGTCACGTGGACTAAAGACCTAGCCCGGGAGGCTAGGGTGATAGAGGAACGTGTCGGGAATCGGGGATCGGTGAACCGAGTTGTTGGTACATCACGAGTGTCAAAACCCCGATAGAAGGAATCTCGATAGAAATAGAGGGCTGCGGTCATGCGAGAGGTGGTCGCATGGACCAGGGCTTACCCTGGACCGTCCATCCATTTAGGACGCATGTCAGAGGTCTGAAGAAAGTCGGGGATCGACATATTGGGGATTCCGTGGACACAAAATCTCTGCATTTTGGAATCGCGAAGTCCGAAACCCCGATGAGTGGGGGCCAGCTGTCAGCCCATCAGAGAAGGAGGATAGTGCCACCGTGAGGGGCCAGCTGTCAGCAAACCGGAGAGTCGAGATTCGAGGAATCGAGAATCCCGTGGACATATTCACTTTGGTATTGAAAACGCCGAAACTCCGATGAGAGGTAAGGTGGCGGTCATATAGAGGGAGGTCGTATGGACCCCAAAAGACTAGCCCCAGGGACTAGCGAACCTTGGAGCGCATCGAGAATCGAAGGATCGCGGATCCAAGGTGCATATGCATTTCGATATTAGAAATCCCGAAACCCCGACGAAAGGAAAGCTATAAGGCTGGGGTCTTGAGTGAACGGTTGTGTGGACTAGGAGCCTAGCCAGGGAGGGGCCAAGGCCAAAAAAATAAAAATAAATTAAATTTAGATAGCGGGTATGTTACATTTGAAGAGTGATTCAAAGAGCTGAAATACCTTCTAACCAATGCACCTTTGCTGAAGATTGCATACCCAAATAAGGATTTCCTTGTGTGTACATATGCCTGCAATGAAGGGCTCGAAGGAGTCCTTATGCAAGAAGGACATGTATTTTGCTACGAATCCAAAAAATTGAATGAGCATGAAATTAATTATGTGACCCACAATCTAGAGTTGGCTACCATAGTACATGCTTTAAAAATGTGGAGGAATTACCTCCTAGGTAGGATATTTGTGCTTATGACAGACCATAGTGGGTTGAGATATCTGTTTGATCAAACAAAATTCAATGCTAGACAACCTAGATGGATGGATCTACTTAGTGAGTTTGATTTTGAAATCAAACATATCAAAGGAAAGAAAATAGGGTGGCTGATGCCCTTAGCAGAAGTATGAAAGTGATTCACTTGGAAGCTGTAAGCACCAATGAAACAAATGTCAGAGAGAGAGTCAAAATCACACAAGAAACAAATGCATTTTTCAAGATTGTAAAATCATACTTAGAACAAGAACCCACATGGATGAAGTATGAGGGTTATCAATGACTGAATGATAGACTGCTAAATTACAAAGGTAGTTTGTTGATCCAGGTGGATATTAATGGCCACCCACATTTTCCAACTGGCTCAAAACAATTTTCTGGCAATTTTGGTAATTTACTATTTTTAGTAGTTTTTCGGGTCCTGAAACTTCCGGAGTCGTTTTGAGGCCCTAAAAGACATGTTTTTGGGAAAACGAGAAGAAACATTAACATTCCTTCAATGTTTCCCCCAAAATGAATATCCTCGACGATACCTTTCCAACGGGCTATCATGCGCCTAAAACAAATATCGTATGCAAAAGTTACGACCCCGAGAAGTTGATGTACTAACTTACCCAAATGAGGCCCACATGACTTTTGGCGCTTCATCTCCTAGGGATAGACTTTTTGATGTCTAGAGTTTTTGGCATTCCCATTTATTGTAAAAATGCCTTTAGATTCTCATTTTAATCATCTTCTTCTGAATGAGCACAATCATCACATCTCTTCTCAGAGATAAGCCGCCACCATTCCAACAAGCTTGTTTTCCGCTGCATTTTACAGTTTCAACTTATTTCCTTATTGAATAGAAAACCAATTTCACTGTATCTCTGTTATTTTGTGTTAAGCACATGTTAATAATCTGTAGTCATTTTGTTCTGCTCATAAAATCTGGATCAGTGGTATCAAAGCAGTCTGCTCCTTGTCGTCTTAATGCATGTCCCCAACGAGGTTGAAGTACAAAGAGTTGGGTCTCGAGATTGTTTCTCTTGAGGACAAAATCTCTCACACTCTCAAGCGACCTGTCATGGCAGGATAAAAGAATGATGATGGGACATGAGATCCTTTCAAAATGTTGCTTAAGTAATCCCTCATGCAACAGAGGAACGAGATGATGGATAGTTTCGCGCAAATCCTTCGGCGGCTACCAACAGGCGACACATCTTCTTCGAGCGGAGGCACCACCCCCTTCAAGGTACAAATAAACTTCGATATTCCTATATTTGAAGGTTAGATAGACGCAGATGTTGTAGACAAGTGGCTGAATCTACTAGAAGGGTATTTTTCTATCCATAACTTTTCGAATAGAGAAATGATTACTTTTGCGCTCCTCAAAGCCGTTCCCCATGTCAAAGATTGGTGGGAAACTTTCTGTGAGTAAAAGGGAACACATGAACCCTCATTATTTACATTCACGACCACCTGGGAATCCTTCAGGGATGCTATTAAGGAACAATACGACCCTGTCAGAAGTTATGACGACTTGTATACCAAATGGACCACACTGTAGTAAGAAAGAGACCAAGTAGTGCCAGATTTCACAAATATATTCCATACCTTGTGCACCAAGATGGGTATCAAAGATTCAGAGCGAAATCTGGTGCTCAAGTATCATGGTTCTCTGCATAGATAAATCTAGACCAGAATGGAATTTTTGGACATCTCATCCTTGGGCGCGATCTACCGATATTCCATCAAAATTGAGTAGAAGCTCAAACAAAAGACACGACAATTTGGGCCTGGGAATCCCTCACAACAAAAACCAGGAAAGGGTGGCCCCAACCCATAGAACAAAGGACAGCACAAAGATGCACAGTATCAGGATAACCAGTCCAAGCTGCAAGCAAAGGAAATCAGAAAGACAAAGAAAGACACCAGGAAGTGGTACGACTTCCATAAGAGCCCTTGGCATAACACTGCAGACTTCCACTCAAATAAGTCGCTGGTGTCCGAAGTGAAAGCCTTTGAATAAGATGTGGGTTCTGACTCTGAGTCAGAACCAGAAAGGGGAAGATGGATCATTGACATAGAACCCAATGCCATTGTTTCTACCACCAAGCTCCAGCCTGGTAAACCAGACGATCCAGAAGAAGGAGAGTACCTCTTCCATTCACATATGTGGGTAAAAGGCACCCTGATGCACTTCATCGTTGATAGCGATATCCATAAGAACCTCATCTCAATAGAGGTCATCAAGCGGCTGGTCCTGCCAAAAATTCTGCACCCACAACCCTACACCATTGGATGGCTCCGCCACGAAAGCGATCTCCACGTCAACCAACAGGGCCGACTATCGTATGACATCAAGCCCTTAAAAGATGAGGTATTGTGTGATATTACTCTTCTCGAAGTTTGTGATGTTCTTTTGGGCCAACCTTATTTATGGAAACATTATGTTGTATATGAGTCTAGGTTTCGTAGTGTTATTATTACTTTGAACAGGAAATTGTACAGGATACTTGAGGCAATCCCACCTAGTGCTATTTCCTTTATCTCTGCTAAGGAATGCAGGAAGGTCATCTCTTAGACGGGGAAGTTTGTCTTTTCCGTGATTCACTCTCAGAATGAGTGAAAGATCACAACCACATCTAGGGTCTCTGCGACTGACCTCTCCACACATCAGAATAAAGTAGATAAGGTAGTGGAATAATACTTGTATATCTTCTCCTCACCTACTGAGGTACATTTGCACTGCCAGGTCAAGAATCCCATCGATCTGACCCCCGACGCACTGCTTCCCAATGGGCCAGTATATCGCCGCTCTCTGTTAGAGAATGAGGAGATCAAATGAGAGATCCAAGAACTACTCCACAAGGGGCACATCCGTCCCAACTCATCACCTTGCAGGAGCCCAATCGTGCTGGTACAAAAGAAAGATGGAACCTGGTGACTTTGCATTGATTATTGGGCTCTGAATAAAATCACAGTCAGAAACTGGTATCCGATTCCCCGAATCAACGACCTCCTTGATCAACTCACGGGGGGAAAATACTTCAGTAAGATTGGCATGAAGTCTTGATACCACCAGGTCCCGATAGAACATACAGATGCATGGAAGACTGCCTTCAAGTCAAAGGAAGGCCTTTTTGAATGGTTGGTCATGCCCTTTGGTTTGAAAAATGCTCCAACCACTTTCATGAGGATGATGGGAAATATCCTGGGACCATTCACCAATAATTTTGTAGTGGTGTATCTAGATGAAATTCTCATTTACAACAAGACTTGGGCCAAACACTTGCAACATATTTAGCAAGTTCCGCACACCCTGCGTTAGCACAAGCTATATGCCAACTTGGAAAAATGATCCTTCGGCATGGACAAGTTCCATTACCTGGGCTACATCATTGATCAACATGGCATACATGTGGATCCCACTAAGATCCAAGTTATCCGTGACTGGCCAGCCCCAACCACACTCACTGAGCTTTGGAGCTTCTTGGGCCTTGCCAATTTCTACCGCAGGTTTGTGTTGGGATTCTCCCATATTGCATGGGACCTCAGCCAAATAACCAGGGGTGGTGGTAAGGCGAAATTTGCGTGGGGCCGGTCCCAACAATAAACATTTGATGATTTGAAGCAACGCTTGTGCTCATCCCTAATACTTTCACTGCCAGACTTGCAACAACCCTTTGAGATCGAGATATATGCTTCATACTATATTGTGGGCATCGTTCTCACCTAGCATGGCCAGCCCGTGGCCTATCATAGTGAGACACTATCAGATGCTGTCAGTAAGTACCTTACATACGAAAAATAAATGTACGCCATTGTGCAATCCTGTCGCCAATGGAGACATTACATTCTTGGGATGGAGACATTCATCCACACTGATCATAAGCCTTTGCAATTCATGCAGACACAAGGAAAATTGCAGAATGACCGCCATCAAAAGTGGTCCACATACTTGCAGCAATTCCACCTCAACATCAAGTATAAAATAGGAAGAACCAACCGTGTCACTGATTGCCTCAGCAGACTGCCAGTCGAGACACTCACCACGGTGCTAGAATCTTGCAACCATGAGACCTCTGGATGGTCCCAACTCTATGAGACAGACTCAGACTTCGCCACCACCTACCAAATGTTGGGTGCAAATGCAGTTGTCGATAATTTCCATCTTTAGGATGGGTTGTTGTGTCGTCTAGGCCATATCTGTGTTCCATCAAGCAAGTGAGCGAAGTTGATTTGGGAAGCCCACTACAGTTGGGTGGCAGAACACTTCAGTGTCAAAAAGACAGTGGTGATGCTACAAAAACATTTCTACTAGCCAAAACTTCGACAGGAGGTCAACAAGTATATTAGGTCCTCCACTTCATGCGCTATTTCCAAACCAAACACTAAGAAACAGGGCATGTACACCCCTCTTCCTACTCCTGACAGAACATGGGAATCCATATCAATGGACTACATGTCGGGCCTCCTGTCCACCAAGCGGGGAAATGATTATGTTTTTATGGTTGTTTATCGCTTTTCTAAGATGGCGATTCTGGTTGCCTGCAAGAAGAGCATCACAACAGAGGCCACTTCCAAGCTCTTCTTTGAATGAGTCTAGGTACATTTTGGAGTCCCACAAGACATTGTCTCAGATCGGGACAATTGATTTCTCAGCACATTCTGGTCGAGCCTCTAGTCACTGCTGGACACCAAAATCACCAAATCCACGACCTTCCACCCCCAGACAGATGGAAAAACCGAGGTCGTAAATCGAATGATTGTGCATATCCTTTGCATGTATAATTCCAAGCACCCTCGCACATGGGATGTGAGCCTTCCCTATGTCCAACATAGCTACAACTGAGCCCTGCATATCTCAACCGACCACAACCCCTTTCAGCAGGGGTTGGGATTCCAACCATTGGGTCCCATACATTTTGCACTTCACCTTGCGGTCACCTCGACTGACTCATCTCCTGCTCCAACTGAAGCTAAAAAAGCCACCCGATTCATTGAGTGGATCCATCACATCCGCCAACATGTTCAGGATATCCTAGAGAAGTCCAATGACAAGTACAAGCAGTGGCATGATCAACATCAGGTGCCACATAAGTTTCAGGTAGGCGACAAAGTTTGGTTGCACTTGCAGAAAGAACACCTTACGGGACCCCATCAGAAGCTTCACCCAATCCATTACGGGCCGTACACCATCACCAAGGCCTTGGGGGATAATTCTTTTGAGCTCAACATTCCCCCTTTCCTTAGCCTGCACCTAGTGTTCAATGTGGATCTCCTTCGCCCTTATTTCCCACCATTATTGGACACCTCAGAAGTAGCAGAATAACTGACACCAACAGAGCTCAACCCCGACTGCATACAACAGGCATCCAGTGATTAGATTTTGGACACACAAATCAAGGTCACTTGACAACAAAGGATCCATCTTTATCGAGTCGTCAAATAAGGGCAACTCCTGCACCAAGGCAAGTGGCTCACCTAGGGCCAAATTTAGTAGAAATTTCCTCATCTAATGGGGAAAATCAACGCAATGGAGACCATTGCTTCCTAAGGAGGGAGGACTGATCTAGGTGGATATCGGTGGCCACCCACCTTTTCCAACTGGCTCAAAACAATTTTCTGGCAATTTTGGTAATTTACTATTTTTAGCAGTTTTTCGGGTCTTGAAACTTCTGGAGCTGTTTTGAGGCCCTAAACAATGTTTTTTTTGGGAAAGCAGGGAAAAACTTGAAAATCCCATCAATGTTTCCCCCAAAATGAATCTCCTCAACGATACCTTTCTAATGGGCTATCATGCGCCTAAAACAAAGATCGTATGCAAAAGTTATGACCCCAGGAAGTTGATGTACGAACTTATCCAAACGGGGCCCACATGACTTTTGGCGCTTCATCTCCTAGGGTTAGGTTTTTGGATGTATAGGGTTTTTGTCATTCATGTTTATTGTAAAAAGTCTTTCAGAGCCTTGTTGTAATCATATTCTTGCGAATGAGCGCATCCGTCACATCTCTTCTCAGAGATAAGTCGCCACCATTCCAACAAGCTTGTTTTCCGCTGCATTTTACAGTTTCAAATTATTTCCTTATTGAATAGAAAACTAGTTTGACTGTATCTCTGTTATTTTGTGTTAAGCACCTGTTAATAATCTGTACTCATTTTGTTCTTCTCATAAAATTCAGATCAGTTGTATATTCCAAATTGGGACGACTTGAAGATGTTCATGATGGATGAACTACACAAAAGACCATATACTGGTCATCATGGTTATCAAAATATGATCAAAGCCACTAGGAATCTATTTTATTGGCCCGAACTGAAAAAGGATATAGCTGATTACTTGTCTAAATTCCAGAATGTCAGCAGGTTAAGGTAGAGCACCGACATCCAACAGGGTTGTTGCAACCCCTACGAATCCCATAATGGAAATGGAAAAACCTCTCCATGGATTTCATCATAGGGTTACCAAAATCAACCAAACATAATAATGCCATCATGGTAGTTGTGGAAAAAATGAGCAAGGAAACTCACTTCATTCGCGTCAATTCAACTTGCAAGGAAATATATATTGCTAGTATTTTCATGAAAGAAATATTTAGGGTGCTAAGGAAATTATATCCGACCGAGATACAAAATTTTCTTCAATCTTTTGGAAATATTTGTTTGTTGGTTTTGAAACTAAATTGCTATTTACTACATCCTATCACCCTAAAATTGATGGATAGACATAGAGAGTAAACCAAGTGTTAGAGGACATGCTAAGGATGCATGCAATGCATTAGCCTAAGAAGTGGGAAGACTACCTACCACTGGTAGAATTTTCCTACAACAATGGCTATCAAGAGTCATTGAAGATGAGCCCTTTTGAGGCCCTCTATGGTAGAAAATGCAAGATTCCAATCATCTAGGATAACCTAGTAGACATAATTACAATCGGTCCAAATATTCTATAATAAATGGAACAACAAGTAGTAGATAAAATAGAATCTGAAAATAGCTCAGGATAGACAGAAAAGCTACAAAGACAGAAAAAAGACTCCTAGAGAGTTCAAAGCAGGGGATCGTGTGTATCTCAGAGTTAGACCCAGGAACAACTCCTTGAGAATGGGAGATTGTGCCAAGATGGTGCCTCAATATTGTGGACCCTTTGAAATTTTGGAGAGAGTGGGACCTGTAGCATATAGACTATCACTTCCTCCCACAGTGAAGGCACATAATGTTTTCCATGTTTCGTTACTGAAGAAATATGTACATGATTCTAATCATATAATTGATTGGTCTGTGATTCATATGGAACTAGAGGGAGAATTCCTGCCAGAACCACAATGCGTAATATACAGGAAGGAAATCTCGCTCAGGAACAAAACCACTGCACAGGTCAAGGTGCTATGGAAACACTTTGGTCCAGATGAAGCTACATGAGAAATGGAAGATGCCATGAAATAGGCATACCCATTTTTGTTTACTTCTGTACATACAAAGCACATCGACATGTAGAACATCGAGGACGATGTTTCTTTAAGGGGGAGGGGATTGTAATACCACTGTTTCCCCCAACTCGTAAATATAACTATGACTTGCCAAAAGACTGTGGTAGATTGAATATGTGTGAATGTTGGATTTGATAAACCTTTTTGTTATAAAAGGTAATGTATGCATTTTTGTTATTAATTAAAAATGGATAGTGTTGCATAGTTGCTGAAACAGGGTTTTGCAAACATAGATCACGATGCTATGAGAGAGATGGTGAGGGGAACAAAAAATGGTTGAGATGACCCCCACCAAATCAATACTTTACTGGATTTAATTTCTCAGACCCAGAATAGTCCTCTAACCCAGAATTGAATTACCAGTCAGACTGGTAGTTGGAAAAGCATCATCGAGAGTTAATGAGGAGATGGGGCAGAGTACCCATCTGCAAGGCTTTCAGACCTGACCACGGGCTTGGGATTCAGACCCACACAATCTTGCTGAGGAAGGATAGAAAGGAAGGGATTCGGGGGCAGAGGCATATCTGTGAGGAAGCAGAGTGGAGAGACCAATTTCCACAAGAGAGGAGAGCGCTTGCAGCTCTCTGGTTCGAAGGAGAACTGAGAAACAAGCTCGTTCTTAGTACAAGAAGCTACTGGTATCATTTTCAGTCCAAGATGATAAACGAGGCTGACGAGTGACTGTGGGTGAGTGACTGTGGTAGTACTCGTTGCAGACCCCCTTTCTTGGTACATAGAAAACTGTTTGCCAAGACCTTGTGGGAGGAGGAGAGTTACTTCCGTCCATGAATGTTGTAGAGTAAGAAGAAAGAGTTTCTCTTAGAGCATCATGTTCTAGCTAGGGGGTGGTCAATGGTAAATCTGTTCAGGAGTAGTTGTGCCTACGGTTGGGTGGAAACTTGCAACCCTTTCAACAATCGCTTCACGATTCTAGTTTCTGATAAGTATTTTCATACCCTTTGTACTGGAATGGAAATGATGATTGAATATACATGTATATGACTAATATCTGTATTGAATGATTAATGGTAGAAATGCTCAATGTTTCTCTGTGAACCCATGCTTTTGAATGGTCTTCTGTGTGCCTTAGCTTAACAACTAGAGATTTATGGGATGTGGTTATGCAAGAGAGTCGAGGTAGGGTTAACTGGAATGATTAAGTCCGTCCGACCTCTCGAATTTACCCTTCCAGGAATACTAAGTTTGAACTCTGTGGAAGTAGCGCACCTCCTTCAGACCCTTCACCTGTGTGGCCGAGGGCTCATGTCCATGACCTTAACCAATTCACGGTTAATATTTAAGTGTGTAGCCCACAAGAATTATCTGAGGATCCATATGACCAAGGTATGGGAACCCTGCGCTAGGCTCGAAAGGAGCTAATCCTTTCTGGATTCGAAACTTAGGGAGTTTGGAGCTCCCGGGCATTATGGCCTTACCACTTTCAAACCAGCTGAAGGCAACTTGTTTTTTAGTTACCCACGAGGTTGAACGACATCTGGCAGTTTCCCTAACCGTGGCAGATAGAATTGTCCCACCGTTAAACCTTGATCCATTTACCAATCACGAACTAAATCCGAGGGTATTCAGGAGTCCCCCTGGCTGTTGGACCTACATTGAGGTAAGTTTGACGTTGACTACTTTGAGAGAACATAGGTGTTGTAGCACCAAATCCCCCAAATTTCAGAGTTGTGAATTGATATGAGTCGTGGATCTAGGGAGTCCGTTGAGGACCCCTTTTAACCGTTTGATCAACCAGTGGAGGGACTCACACACGACACTTCGACGAAGTCTGAGAGAAAAGGAGTGGGGAGCGGGTAAAACCTCCAAACGCCAAACTTGCGAAGTGACTGGAGTCATAGATCCGAGGATGCTGTGGAGCCGTTCCTGACTGTCATATCTAAACCATGTCCAACCCAGTGTTGACCACTCTGAGAGCAAAGAGAGAGTTACACGACGGATTTCCCAAACGTTGAAGTTACAAAGTAATGAAGGTCGTAGATCAATGGATTTACATGGATGCATCTCGACCATGAGATCTAAGGGCGTCAGAAGGAAATTAGTATGGAGTGACGTGGTACGCTGACATCACCCAGGGTGACATGGACCCACGTTTGATGTGTCGTGTGTCACTTAGATTTGTACGTTTCACAGACCCTATGTTCCCATTAAAATGTGACACGTGTCACCCGCTAAAGGGGCCACGTGTCATCTATGCCTTGCCGCGTGTCACCCCCCTAACACCTATTCACTTGGCCTATTGGCGGGTGCAGTACTCGGGACCCACCTTTCCTTATCTCTGCGTTTAATGCACCACCACGTGCAAGGATGGAGCCTTTGGGATTCCGAGACTTCAGAACTCCGAAGGTTTGGAGCGTAGTGTCGTAGATAAGCCGAAAGGACCGAAGGCCGAAGCCACATGGCGATATTTTTGGATCCTTCGAGAGTTCATGATTTTGGGACTCCGAAGGATATGCATATAGAAAGGATTGATCTTCAAGGTCAAACCCATTACCATTTGTGCATGTTTTTGTGACACAAAAATCAATAAAACTAGTTGTTTTTTACACCATAATTTATAAACATGGAGGAATATAAGGAAGACAATGTCGTTATGTTGATTCCTCAAAAAATTCTTGGCAATCAACGTAGATAAACCGCCCAACCAAGGCCCCAATTAGGCCTATACTTATTTGGAATGGCGATCCTCACCAGTATGTGGGCCCAGTTGCCACTTAAAGAGAATTTGCTCCTTGAAATGAAACTTTCTTTGAAGCTTTTGTAATCTAGCATGCAGAAAAAGAAAGAACTAATCTAAATATATTCTAAAGCTAAACTATCCTATCCCAGGAGCATGATTAATTAAAATATGAATAACAAAAGATAACTGTCTAAAAAGAAAACAATGCACCACATTTAAACAACATTCAAAAACCTATGCAGTAAGACATTATTCACATAAGCAATTAAATGGAAACTGTTTTAACCATACTATTCATATCACATCATTTATTAACTCAATTATTGAGATGTTTTCAATGAAAATACTCAATTGCTTAACGCGAGTGCAAACAATAAGTAGATTCATTAATTATAGGTGAATTGAAATGAATAAATAAATGTGACTTTTAAAATTAAATACCATATGAATGCATGATCAATAGTACCATACAAATCCTTCAAGTAAATGAATCATAAAATCGTTGAGTGACTTTGTATTTCTCAAAAATATAGTCTTGACAACAATGTACAAGTCTGTTTTCTTAAAAATTGAACCACTTGTAGGTTCTTGGAAGTGTCTATAAATAATATTACAAAATTACATATTGAAAATATCTATTCAAACTTTGTTCTAACTAAAAGTCTAAAAACAATAATATAAATGAGACCGTTAGGGTCTTGGAGAAATATGGTTGGCTATTCTTTAATTAGCCTTCAATTGAACCCTTATTTGATGCACGATCTTCTAGATTCTCTTTCTATTGTGAATATATATCCAATATTCGAGAAATGAAACTATGATCTTCTGGGTGCGATCTTATTTCATAATGAAAGACTTTTTCTTCCACGACTAGCAGATCTTCATCAATCCTGACAGAATTTTGATTGGTTATGACATAATAGTTTTGCGGTCTAACCAGAAATTGGTTGATGGCATCAAGATTTACCTTATATAGAATTGCAATTTTATCCTCATTGTTTTTCCCGTAATTGTTTACTTCAACAATTACATCTACTATATTGGTTGTTTCACTGGAGAATTGAACATTAGGTGTGCCAATTTCTCCCACTATGTTAATTGTTGAATTTAATGTTGAAGTACATGCTTCCCTTGCTTCTTGAATTAACCTTTTAGCTTCCTCCATATTTTGTTTCCAAGATTTTATAGCAATGTCTCCTTTCAACATTTCTGACTCAAAAGTATGAGGTGATTTATGAGAAATTGAACTAGCCTCATTTTGACTAATATTAATTCAAAGAACTTGTTTTGGACTGCTGCTAACTCAACCTCCTTATCTGAAATGATTATTAAGAAATCATTAATCATACATAGTTGATTTAAAATTGAACCCACATTCTGACAAAAGTGTATATGTGCCTGATTTAACTGATCATTAACATGTAGGGCTTGATGCTTGAATTGACCAACATCAATCATTTCACTTTCTAAACTTTGAATTTTAGACTGCAATTGTGTGATTTGAGCATTTTTTCCATTCAAAGAGTTAGAGAGAAATTGTTGAACTTGAGCAATTTCAACTCTCGGTTGTTCTTCCAAACTTTTCATTTGTTGAAGTTGTACTTGTTGTACTTGTGAAATTCTCAGTTCAACTTGTTTTTCAACCAATGTTTCTTTTTTTTTAATTTCTCTTGAAGATGAACTATTTCATCATTTTTCTATTTGATGATTTTATTTAAATTGTTCATTGACCAAATGTTTGTTGATGCAAATGCTCCCATGGAATATGCCAATTCTCTTGCAAATTCTTGATCACTCTATCTTGATCCATTCCAAATTATTATTTTCTTTATTTGAGGCTTATTTATGTAATCAATCCTTTTATTTTAAACGCCTCCTTTTATTATTTCTCTATTTTTTTAACTAAAGAAGAAATTTGTAGGGGAGATTCTTTCTCCTCAATTGGTGTCAAGGAATAAACATATAAAACATTTGGAGTTGAGACTCCAGGAATAGTGGCCAAGGGTGTCATTGAAATAACTGATGAAGCAACCAGACTGCCATGCTCTTGTGTTTGAGTGCTTTTGTATGGAGTATCTTACCTTGTCCAATGCTTTGAAGTAAGGACAATATTCGTGCTGGTCCAGACGAGTATGACTTATAGGAGGTTGTCCCTGGTGCTGAGCTTCTTCCTAATTAACATTTCCAAATAAATCTCTCTTATCATGTGAACTTTTTTTATTTATCTGTTGGATAATATTTTCATTATATATTTATCCTGATAATATTCCTATAATTTCTTCAACAAATTTTTGGATTGGTTGGGACTCGAATTGTTGTTGAGAAGGGTTGAGTGTTTGAGACAACCCTTTTATTATTTTCTCTGTCTGGGATACTGCAGCCCATGTCTCTAGTTGAGTACCAGGAACCTGTTATGTGTATTATTGTGGGAGGATTGGTGGAAGACACCTCCTCCTTGTCTTTTGGAATTTTAAGAAATTATCCAGTGTATGCTTAGGAAGATTTTTAATTCTTTGTAAAACTTCTTGATAAGACATGGATTTATTAAAAATATCATCAAAGTAGGAATCTTCATGAACATATATCTTTGCACCAACTTGAACACAATGTTCATCTATAATTTGTAAAGGATCATGCCTCTTCAATTCAATACATGATAGATTAATATCCTCCAATTACACAAATTCTATTTTGGAACGAATTATATTAGATAGAGTGTATGGGCCTATATGCACATGAAAAGTAGGCCAAACTCTCTTTGAAGAATCTTGTAATTCCTTACTTATTCTAGTATATGTTGTTTGATAAGCTATCTCTCTGCAAACAAGTCTATCGGGCATAAATTTCGATAAGGCACGAGGAGGAGAATACCACCCATAAACCCTAATATATGATAATGTTTCTTCAATATACAAATCACCAACTTGATTTAAACTGTGTATATCTTGTTCTGTGATCCTGGGTGGTGGAAAACCAAAAAATATTTGATGGAGATGAATGATAACATGATGAAAAATTTCATAAAAATGTTCCTTGGCATTTTTTCCCCATAGCTTAGAATGATAAATGTAAATATGTTCTGAAGAGCTTGGAGTCCACCACCATCCCATTAAAGGAAAAGATGTATGAAAACAAATTCCATCCATTATATACGCTGACATATAAAATGGAGGGGATTCTCTTGTTGATTTTAACCTAAGAAAAGTTTCAATGGACCCAAGAGTTTAGTGACCCAAGAGTTTCTTTTCTTCTGTCAATTGTCTCACTTTCATTCTCATATCATGGAAAATCCACAATGCTTCTTTACATTATGCTCTATCCCTCTCATGAAGTTTTTTCAAAACATCAATTTACTCCTCCAAACAATTTTTCTTCTTTGTCCAATCATCATAATAATTCTCATAATTCTTTGTGACATGGGTAAATTCTAGATTTTCTTCAAGTGAGACTTGCTCTTCTACTAACCCAAGTTTTTTAAACTTATCATCGACATCCCATTTGATTGATATCATGGTCATCACCAGGCGAAGCCGGTGATGAACGTTGTTCTTGGTGATCTACTACATCCATGATCAAATCTAAGGTGACCTTGTTCTCAAAATACTGAAGTTTTTCTTGAGCAATTTTTAATTTTTTCTTCAACCCACAAATTTTTTAACCGCTCACAAAATTTTACTAATTTTTTTTGTGTTGCACTGAGATCAAAAAAGGAATGAAACTTACCCATGAAGTGTTGATATTTCTTTTTCCTCTTCTTTGCTTGGAATTTGTCATATGCAATAGTTTGTTCTGCAACCTGTTGTTCTTCTACGCCATATATCTCTATTTCCCCCATTTCTATCTCGACCCCCTCTAACTCAATTTTAAACTCTCGAGTCTCTATTTCATGGTTTTTATCAATCATCTCCTTCTTCATTTCCCTCAATCCTATCACACCCCCCTTTGGCTCAACTTCATACTCTTGAGGCTTTGTTTCATGGTTTTCATCAATCATCTCTTGCTTAGACTCTACTAGGTCTTCTTCTGGTGCTTCATATTCATCGACCGATGCGTCAGATGTTTCAACATCCACAATGTTCTCCTCAGTTGGCTCCCTATCATTAGTTGCTTTACTATGCACACCATATTCTTTAGGTATGGTTTGTATATGAGATTTTATCCGTAGTGATTTCCTTCTATGAATTTCTACCTTGGTTCTTCTCAACTTGACAGATGCTGATACGATACCCAATCCTACGAAAGTTTCCCATGTATGGCCATTCTATCTCAAAGTATGTAAAACAATGAACTTGACCAAACCATGATGACTGACGTTGGTCATATGATGCAGACTCTCTCTAACTTTGGTAGCCATTAACAATAAATATTGTTGTATAAAACAGGGTAGGTTGATATACCTTCTATGTCTCAGATGACTCAACAATTTGAAGTGATAACAAAATAACATGACAAATCTTCCTTCACAAGTTAAATACCTCTGTACCCAACGAGAAAATTCATCCCATACTATTGGAAGAGAAGTTCTCTGCACTCTCTTATCCATCCATTGCACATCTTCCCCCTCTTCAAAAAAATTCATGTTTCCATTCAGAAGGTTGTGAACGCCTAACAAACCATCGCTCACATGTGGTTGGTGACGCAGACCCCCCTTCTCTCCTCAAGGCTGCTCGACCTCCTGGTATTGGATCTTCAAATACTTGAGTCAAATCGGCTCTTTGGGCCTCCAATAGACCCTGGAACAAATTACACACAAATGCCTTTGATGTCACCTGTAGGTTCAAGTTACCCACACAAACATTCTCGGACGCCTCTAGCAACACCAAATTTCGAGTACTAGCTCCTGAGCTAGACTCTTCTTCCAATATGACCACAAACTATGACCGTGGGCCAAATCCCTTAGTGTCTTCGCACTTCAAAGATTTAGAATGCAGCATACACCTTTTTCCCTGATCTCTGATTCGACGAAAACACTCGTGCCAGATCTATGGTCCATGCCCCTCCAACAACCAATGAATGATATTTACTTCGAAGTTCAACGTTTGGAAGTTTTGAATGCTTCAATGTCCTTTTTCCCTGAAGCACTTTCCATGTGAAGTTATGGATCGAGTGCCACATGTCCTTTTTCAACAGATGGTTTTGATGGACTTTGACACTTCGAGACTTTTGACCTTCGAGACTTCACCCCTCATTTCCCCCCAAAGTGCTCTATCTCCGAAGTGACAGAGATGGCACCACATGTCCACTTAAATTGATGGCTGGGATTCAACTTCTTACCTGATGGGGCTTCAGGTGACTTCCAGTCAATGCTCTACTTTCTCTTTACACCTTTCTCTGAAGTCCTCGATCTGTTGACGCGTTTCCTCCTCAGATCGACGACTCTTGTAGACTTTGCTACTTCGCGCTTCGACAGGTTTGGCTTCAACTCACATATTTCCTCCGAAGTAATTTACCTCTGAAACACATGGATCTCTGCCACGCGTTCTTTTGGATCCAACGATCCAGATCTACTTCGCTCTTCACGACTTCACGAAGATTGCACTTTTCTCCACGCAAATTCTTCCGAATTTCTTTCCTGCGAACTCTCGGATCTGCTGCCACGTATACTCCTCGATACCGACCACATATATTCACTTCATAGCTATGGGACTTCGGAAATCCCGCACTTACAACACCTTCAAACCTCTGAACACTCGGAGTGGCAAAGGACTCCAAGACTAACCTCCTTGCAACTCTCCTAGATCTAATGGTATGGAATGATCCCGCTTCCTCTGAACGAATCTTGCTCACTAATTTGGGGAATCTTAAAGGGCTTGTCCCATTTGAATAATTTTTGCCGCGATATCTTCTGAGCTTGTTCTTCCTCGAAACCTCTAACTTCTTAGAGCGTTTCTTTGACACTTAGTCAAATTTTGACTTTTGTGCACACCTTGCAACAAATCTTCTTCCACGAATCAACTTCTCCATGAGAAACTGTGCATACCTTGCAACAGTTCTTTACTCATCTCTCCTCCTGAACAATAGAGATTAAGTATGTTCCACCTGTGCACACCTTGTGAGGTATTCTGCACTCTTTACAAACAAAGTTTCAAGCTACCCCTCCTAAACTTCAGAGTCAAAAGACTCTGTCAACACACTCCTTGCAGACACTATGAAATTCTAGCAAATAAAAGTTCAAATTATCTCTTCTGAGATTTTGATTCGAAACAGACTCTGTCAATGCACACCTTGCAGACACTATGCACTCCTTGCACAAGCTCATAGAAGAGAAACAATTGAAACTTATCCAAACTCCCACAGATTCATACATTCAACCATGTAAATGCATTCATAACACAAGAACAAGTAAATAACATAGAATTGCAATTAAACATAAAGCCTACCATTCATTCAGATAGACACAACAATAGCAACACCAGACATTTGGAACAACACTTCTCCGTTATATTCATTCAAATGAAATGTACATGGGCTCATAAAATACTGATAAGCTTCAACATTCTCAACAACTTCTACAACAAATACAACTACAACAACAATAACCTTCAACAACAACTGTCAACAACCTCTTCTGGGCAACAATACATTTATTTATACAAAAGAGCTCATAGATCTTTTCCCTCCGACTACCTTAGCGCTATCCTATCAAATTAAAAGCTTTCAACTACTAAGGCTTATTACAATAAATGTTTGAGACATATAGATAAGAGCAAATGATTTGAATCTGTACTGCAATCTATTACATTAAAGAAAATGCATCCCCCATCGATCTCATGTGATGGCTCCGCTCCTAAAAATTTAAGATCATCTTTAATTACAATCTTTTTCAGATATTTCGTGACATGTTCTTTTCAAATTCAAAATTATTTCAAAAATTTGCGCTGGGGTGCTGAGTTGTCCTCCACTCGTGCTTTGTTGATGATGCTCCTGCATCATACTCCTCTAGGAAAACATTCATGGACTCCTGTCCATGAACTCCCGCACTGGCTTTCCATGCTTCTGGATATCTGCTTCATTTACCCAACTAACATCCTCTATTGGGTGTCCTTTCCACTTTACCAAATACTCAAAATATGTCTTCCTCCTGGTCTTCTTACTAGTCCTTTGATCTACGATCTTCTCCATCCGCGGATTTTCTGCTACATGCATCTACTTCTCCCACCAAATCTCTTTCTGATCTTGTGATCCTCTTGTGTCATCTTCCCTGTAAGGATACAAGTCTGAAATGTTGAATATGGGTGATATATCCACACCCTCTAGCAACTCTATCTCATAATCATTAGCATCAAATTTTCATAGGATCTTGCATGGTCCTATATTTTTCGTCTTCAGTTTGTTATATGTTCCCCTTGGGAACTTTTCCTTCCTGAGATGTGCCAGAACTTGATCTCCAACTTCAATTTGAAGTTCTCTCCTATGTTGATCAACTCTGCGCTTGTATTCTTTACTGCTGCTCTACAACTGCTCTTTGATCTGATTATGAAGCTTCTGCATTTATGCAGAGAAGTCTTATGCTTGAGTGCTTCTGAATTCACTCTGCTCCAGATCTCTCAACTCTGATACTCCTCTTGGCTTCATTCCATAAACTATTTGGAATGGACTCTTTCTTGTACTCCTGTTTACTGAGTCATTGTATGCAAACTCTGCTTGTGATAGAATCTGATCCCACTGATTATGATGTTCAGTGACCAAACTCCTCAGCAAATTCCTGAAACTCTGATTTACCACCTCAGTCTGTCCATCCGTTTGAGGGTGATATGCAGAACTAAAGGACAATTTTGTTCCCAGTTTCTTCCACAATTTCCTTCAGAAATGACCTACAAATTTGGTGTCTCTATCTGAAACAATACTCCTGGGAAACCCATGAAGTCTCACAACTTCCTTGAAAAACAAATTAGCAATGTGCGTTGCATCGCTATTTTTCTAGCATGGGATAAAGTGTGCCATCTTTGAGAATCTATCAACTACCAAAAAAATGGAATCGCTTCCCTTTTGTGTTCTCGACAATCCCAACACAAAATCCATCCTTATTGCATCCGAAGGCCTATCTGGAATATGCAATGGCTGATACAACCCAGTGTTCTATCTCTTTCCTTTTGCATGTTAGAAAACCTTACATATGTTCACAAACTTCTTCACGTCTGCTCTCATACGTCCACTATGTTTTTCTTTCAACAAATTATCTTTCATTGAACACTTTGGTAAGCACGACTAGCAACCTTTAAACAACAATCCATCTTGAATCAAATACTCTGTCCACTGAATTTTGTCTCTAATCACATTATTTTCACATGCTTCATATGCCTCTTTAAAATATAGATCATCACAATACATCTCCTTAAGGTTTTCACTTGAAATTCCTGCAGAATTAGACATCTCCTGCTGAGGGCATCAACAACTTTGTTAGCATTACCAGAAATATGTTTAATGACAAAAGTGAAGTTTTTCATAAACTCTATCCACTTAGCATGTCTTTGATTTAACTTCTCATGTCTGGTTATGAATTGTAAAGCCTGGTTATCGCTATACAAAACAAACTCTTTTGGAACAAGATAGTGCCTCCATTTCTTTAAGGCTTGAATTACTGCATTAATTTATTTATCATATGTGGAGTACTTCCTCTTGGTATCATTCAACTTCTCATTGAAATATGCAACAGGTTTATTATCTTGGCTCAAGACTACTCCAATTGCAACTCCACTAGCATCACATCTTACTTGAAATGTCTTCCCTAAACCTAGCAAGACCAGAATCGGTTGTTGTGTTATCTTATCCTTTAGTATCCTAAAACCTTTCTCATCTTTTGTCCATTTGAAAGACTTGTGTCTCTTCTTCACCATATCTAGCATCGGTGTACAAATTCCACTGAAATTTATAATGAACTTCTGATAGAAACTTGCTAATCCATGGAAGCTTCTCACCCCGAATATGCTCCTTGGCGATGACCATTCTCTGATTTATTTCATCTTCTCTGGATCCATCTTCAATTCATTTGAAGAGATTACAAAACCCAAATAAATGAGTTCTGCCTTCATAAAAGAGGATTTCTTCAGATTTATCAACAATTTCTCCTTATGTAATCTTCTCATTACCAATGTTGAGTGTCCCAAATGCTCTTCTTTAGTTTTACTAAAGACCAATATATCATCCAGATATACAATCACAAACTTACCAATGAAATCTTTTAATACCTCATTTATCAACCTCATAAACATACTTGGGGCATTTTTTAAGACAAATGACATAACAAGCCACTCATATAACCCCTCATTTGTCTTGAAGGTTGTTTTCCACTCATCACCTTCTCTCATCTGTATATGGTGATATCCACTTTTCAAATCTATCTTTGAAAAATAGATTGCTCCGCTCAAACAATCCATTAAGTCATGCATCCTTGGCAAAGGAAATCTGTACCTGATGGTGATCTTGTTTATGGCTCTTGAGTCTGTACACATTCTCCATCCTCCATCTTTTTTGGGACTTAGCACAGTTGGTACTGCGCATGGACTCAAGCTTTCTCTGATCAATCCGTTGTCCTCAAATCTTGGACTTTCTTCTTTACCTCCTCATTCTCTTGAGGTGTCAATCTGTACACTGCTTTGTTCGACAAACTTTATGCTGGCATTAGATCAATGTGATGTATGATACTCCTGATAGGTGGCAATGAGCTAGGTAACTCATCCACTACCATGTCAACAAAATTCTCCAACAAATCCTGAACTTCTTCAGGAAGATCATCCATATAAGTACTTGTAAGGATAACTTTGGGTTTCCTGACCACAACAAAAGGAATATCTTGTTCCCTCTTAACTTCACTCAGGAGTTCCTTCCCACTCATAAGAAGTATACTTGTGTTGGCTTCTTCCTTCACTTTCTTATCCTTTATTGGTAGCAACATGTGTGTCCTACCATTTTTCTCCAAGGTATAAGTATTTTTCGTCCCATCATGGATGACATTCCTGTCAAACTTCCATGGTCTCCCCAACAAAAAATGACATACATCCATGAGAATCACATCACACAAAATTTCATCTCTATATCCTCCTATCTTAAACTCAACTAGGCATTGTTTAGTTACCATTACTTGGTGACCTTTTTACAACCATGAGACTCTATATGGACTTGGATGTGCAATTGTCTCCAGCTCCAACTTCTCCACCACATCTGTGGATACTAAGTTATCAGTGCTCCCACTGTCAATTATCACCTTGCATACTCTGTATTTAGTCTTGCAAGCAATTATGAACAAACTGTTCCTCTGCACTGGTTTTTCAACCTCTAGCTCTGGTTTCAAGAGAACCTTCTTCATCATCAAATATTTTCCATCTTCTACACCTTCTTCTTCAACATTCCGCCTCTGCACTTCCAAAATGTGAGCTTCACCTCCTTCTTTCTTTCTCTCGTGGAATTCCCAAGACATGTGTCCTATTTTTCCACATGCAAAACACTTCACCTCTCCTCCTCTTCCTCTTCCTCGAGGAAAAATATTTCTTCCACCATACTGTCTCCCTCAGGAACTTCCTCCTCTTTCTGAGTGACTATGTGGTTTTCCAGTCTCACCCTTGGGCTTCTGTGCCTTTTCATGGAAAATTCCCTTACCTATGTTTAAACTTCTACCTCGTCTTCACTGACTCTGCTTCCTGGACAACTTCTCTTCTTCTGCCTTTAGTTCCATCTGATAAGCATCCTCCACCGTCCTCACTGTCATCATGCTGATTTAATCCTGGATTTCATATCTTAGGCAATTGATATACCTGGAAACCTTTTCATCATCTGTGTGTGTGTGTGTGTGTGTGTCCAGCCTTGATGTTCAACCTATAGAAATCCTATGTGTACTCTTTGACTGTCATTCCTTTCTGTCTCAGGTTCTGCAACCTCCTACACAGATTTATCCAGTAATCCTGGGGTATGAATTTATCTTTCATCTTGGCTACCATTCTATCCCAATTCTTGATCTTTTGTTTTCACTTTCTTCTTTTGTCAGCTTGCAGTTCATCCCAACACAGTGTTGCATGTCCTTTCAAACTGGTGACATGTTTTACCTTTTTCTCCTCATCGATGTCTTCATAGTCGAAGTACTTGTCCATTTCTCGTATCCAATCAAGAAATTCTTCAACATATAAGTTTCCTTCATACATTGGGATGTCTATCTTTTCTCTAGCTCCCAATTTCACAACATATTTTAGCAAGCGTTCTTCCACAATATCCTTTGCTACAACTTATTCAACTTCCCTCTCTTCTCTTTCTACATCACTAGCGTCTCCAACATCATGTGCTCTCCTTTGTGTTATCTCCATAACATCTAACCTTGTGCGGATTTCTGTCATCTCCCTTTCCACTGCTCTATTTTCTACAGGTGGATTTATATGTCTTCTTGGCGACATTGTGCTGAACTTTTCTTCACTCATAGAGCACAATTTCAAGATCTTTAGGCTTTGATACCACTTGAATCAAACCCCCCTTCTCTCCTCGGGGATGCTCGATCTCTCGGTCTTGGATCTTCAAATACCTGAGCCGAATCGGCTCTTCGGGCCTCCAATAAACCCTGGAACAAATTACACACAGGTCCCTTTGATGTCATCCACAGGTTCAAGTTACCCACACAGACGTTCTCGGGCGCCTCTGGCAACACCAAATTTCGAGTACTAGTTCCTGAGATAGATCTTCTTCCAATATGACCACAGACTATGACTGCGAGCCAAATCCCTTTGCGTCTTCGCGCTTTAGAGATTTTGAATGCAACTTACACCTTTTTCCTCGATCTTCGAATCAACGAAAACACTCAGGCCAGATCTACGGTCCACACCCCTCTGAAAACCAACGACTGAGATTTACTTCGGATTTCGGCGTTCAGAAGTTTCGAATGCTTCAACGTCCTTTTTCCTGAAATCACTTTCCACGCGAAGCTGCAGATCGAGTGCCACGTGTCCTTTTCCAATGGATGGTTTCGATGGACTTTGACACTTGGATACTTCACCCCTTGTTTTCCCCCGAAGTTCTCTATCTCCGAAGTGACAGAGATGACACCACATGTCCACTCAAATTGATGGATGAGATTCAACTTCTTACCTGATGGGGCTTTGGGTGACTTCCAGTCAACGATCCACTTTCTCCTTGCACCTTTCTCCGAAGTCCTCGATCTGCTGATGTGTGTCCTCCTCAGATCGACGACTTCTGTAGACTTCACTACTTCGTGATTTGGTGGGTTTGGCTTCACCTCACCTATTTTCCTCCTAAGTGATTTACCTCTGAAACACACAGATCTCTGCCACGTGTTCTTCTGGATCCAACAGTCCAGATCTACTTCGCTCTTCGTGACTTCGCGAATATTTCACTTTGCTCCACGCAAGTTCTTCTGAAGTTCTTTCCCTCGAACTCTCAGATCTGCTGCCACG
This sequence comes from Picea engelmannii, assembly GCA_009831015.1. Classification (NCBI taxonomy): domain Eukaryota; kingdom Viridiplantae; phylum Streptophyta; class Pinopsida; order Pinales; family Pinaceae; genus Picea; species Picea engelmannii. The sequence goes on from ML777878.1 coordinate 664,977, forward strand.
TATCCTCCTCGATACCGACGACGTAGATTCACTTCATAGTTATGGGAATTTGACAATCCCGCACTTACAACACCTTCAAACCTCCGAACACTTGGAGTGTCGAAGAACTCCAAGATTAACCTCCTTGCAACTCTCCCAAATCTAACGGTCTGGAATGATCTCTCTTCCTTCGAACGAATCTTGCTCGCTACTTTAGGGAATCTTAAAGGGATCCTCCCTATTGAAGAATTCTCGACGCTATCTCTTCTGAGCTTGTTCTTCCTCGAAACCTCTAACTCCTCAGAGCGTTTCTTCGACACTTAATCAAATTTTTGACTTTTGTGCACACCTTGCAACAAGTATTCTTCCACGACTCAACTTCTCTGTGAGCGACTGTGCACACCTTGCAATAGTTCTTTACTCAACTCAATTTCTCATCCTGAACAATAGACCTGAAGTATGTTTCCACCTGTGCACACCTTGTGAGGTCTTCTGCACTCTTTGCAAACAAAGTTTCAAGCTACCCCTCCTAAACTTCCGAGTCAAAAGACTCTGTCAAAGCACTCCCTGCAGACACTATGCACTTCTTGCAAATAAAATTTCAAGTTATCTCTTCTTAGCTTCTGAGTCGAAACAAACTCTATCAATGCACACCTTGCAGACATTATGCACTCCTTGCATAGGCTCGTAGAAGAGAAACAATTGAAACTTATCTAAACTCCCATAGATTCATACATTCAACCATGTAAATGCATTCATAACATAAGAACAAGTAAATAACAGAGAATTGCAATTAAACATAAAGCCTACCATTCATTCAGATAGACACAACACTAGCAACACCAAGCATTTGGAACAATGCTTCTTTTTTATATTCATTCAAATGAAATGTACATGGGATCATACAATACTAATAAGCTTCAACAGTCTCAACAAATTCTACAACAAATACAACTGCAAAAACAATAACCTTCAACAACAAATATCAATAACCTCTTATGGGAAACAATACATTTATTTATACAAAAGAGCTCATAGAGATTTTCCCTCCAAGTACCTTAGTGCTATCCTATCAAAGTGAAAGCTTTCAACTACTAAGGCTTATTACAATAAATGTTCAAGACAAACAGATAAGAGAAAATGCTTCGAATATGTACTGCAATCTATTACATTAAACAAAATACACCCCCCATCGATCTCATGTGATGGCTCTGATCCTAAACACTTATGATCATCTTTAATTACAATATTTTTCAAATATTTCGTGACATGTTCTTTTTCAAATTCAAAATCATTTCAAAAATGTGCGTTGGGGTGATGAGTTGTCCTCCACTCACGCTTTGTTGATGATTCTCTTGCATCAGTTGGAAACCCTGTCACCTTTGAAATACCTGTCTCGGTGACTGCAATTTTAAAAACATTTACCACAGTCACTTCACCTCTTAAGTTATGTGCAAATTCATATGCAATATCCTTATCAAATCCTTGAAGGTAGTCAAAGTATTCCATCCAACAAACTTCAACAAAAATAGATGCTACTACTGGATTTCTGTGGACGTTTGGTCGGCTCACTACGTACTACATAACCTCCCATATTGTTTATATGAATTAGAACAAAGAGTCGAACAATTAGGCGAGTGAGAAAAAAAAACATAGAAATATTTTACAGACACAAATGTCAAATACTTATGGATTGCAAAAATAACAAGGAATGAGAAACATGCATAGATTGCAAGGATAAAATCATAATTATGACGTGCTCCCGTGATCCATAGCAGACAAAAGTTAATGATTTTCATTATTGGTACAAATGTCAAGTTCGTTGTGATGGACATGAATCCAACATAATCGTAGGTTTTTATGCATGCTAATGGCTACATAAGGAAATCGTTTCAAGAAGACAAAACAAATCAATAGTTAGCATATGCACCCATCCCCATGGAAAAGATGTGACCCACCCTCAGATCACAGGATGACACTTGGCCAACCCACTGTCAAACCATGTATGTCCATGAACAAATGATAAATAGGGAAATACTCTGACTGACACCAATCACCTCAACTTTAAAAGCACTTGGGTACTTAATTTTGACATGTATTGCAAAGTTTTACAATACAATTAATGTTTAGTGCTCCTACTAGAAAAAAATTAAGAGAATAAAAGACACATGTAAAGTTTACATTGTTTGCCCTATTATTATGAGTCTTATGTTATGGTTAAGAAAATGCCCTGGTATGTTATGGGTGAATCATGGTATTATGAGTCTTCATGTTTTTCTTGTAATTGTAGGTTTAATATTGGTTTAAATGGATAATAAAAAAAGACTTCAAATAAAAGAGAGAAATACACTATGATGATTGAGGTTGATAAAAATATGGCACAACTACATAAGAGAAATAGCCCGATAGTAAATGGTGTAGATGAAAATAAAAAAAAGAATAGAGGGAGGAAAAAACATCGACTTATGGGCAAAGGGAGAGCTATTCCCAATAGATCCTACTACAAATTATCACCCAGACTTTAAAAATGTAACAAGATTAGTGATTTTTTTGTGTAATGGAAAGAAAAGAATGCTAGGATATTGTGAAAATATAAAAGGAAATTATAGAGACCTTGAGAAGAATGTCAACAATCTACTTAGTACAATATTTGATTTGGAGGGAATAAACGACAAGTTGGTTGAAAGCGTTAATCAAATTCAGAACATGTTTTTGGTTGCAAAAACTGAGAATATGAATCTACAACAAACCATCTTTTTTCAATATCAAAATATTTTGAACAAGGAAGAAGAAAATAACATACTTTCCGAAGACAAACAATGTCTTAGTAAACATGTTGGCAATCTAAAATATAAGGTTTATATTTTAACCAAGACTTTGAAAACAATCAATAAAACACCATTTAGAGGAAGAAACAAGGTTAAAAGTATGACTACCATTTCTTCTTTGGTATCATCGGGGGGTACTATGAAAAAAAGAGTACATGCTATAAAATCTCTTATGAATCCAAACAAGATAAAGGAAATTCAAGACAATGAAAACTTGTCTCATATATTGAAGTCCATCTTCAAGAAAGAGGATATAATCTCTATGATTGGACAACCTCATTTTAGTTCCCTTAGAAAAACTCTGGTTGATCAAGTGATAAATCCAATAGCTAAAGACATGAATGTAGAGAAAGTACAAAGTGCTTGTGATGATACCGAGATCAGTAGATGAGGTTATGAAACACTCTTTAAATGCTTACAAGAATGACAGGTAAATGCATGAATCATTAAAGTTGTTATTCCTCGTCCTTTTCATATAGCAAATGTTCATGCAAGAAGTAATAGGAAAATTATTGACCTCATGGGTGATATGTATCATATAGAAGAAATGAAGGAGATAAAACAAAGCCAGGTTGGAAAGAAACATATTCCAAATGAAAATGTTATATTAAATCCAAAGAACAACATATGGTTAGATATAGATAAAACCTTGCCAGTTATGGTGAGATTTTATGACATTTCCGTGGATGAAGCACATAGAAAATTGTTTTTTTTCATAAAATTGGATGAGATGGAACTCATTAACAATGAGAAATATGAAAGAGTTCTAGTCACATTAATGAATAGGGCCATGGATCCTAATATTAAGGTAACCGATGGAAACTATTTCTCCGTCCAATATGAGAATGGCATATGGTGGATGGGATTGTTTCATGTTTCAAAGGAGTCTCATGGAACATTAAAATGGGTTTTTCATCAAACTTCAATACTTGCAACAATTAACTCACATAAAATGGGAGAAAAACTTGATGTTTTTGGTTATGGTTCATATGAAGTCGAATGGAATCTAGCAGTTGATTTTAAAAAATTGAAGTGCATGTACAATGTTGGCCATGGTGCTATTGCAAAAAATAGTTGCATTTATTGTATGCACACAAGGAAGAAAGAAAAATTACCAGGTTGTGGGTGGTCAAATGGGATTATGAGTTGTCAACAAGACATCATTCCAAATCGAGATGAGATGGATAAAAATATGGATCCCATACTACCTATACCACTTACAAGAGTACATATATGTACACTCCATGTATTTGTAAGGATTGCTGATAAATTAGTGTATCTTTCTATTCTATTTGCTTTGAATAAAAGGCCACAAGAAATTGCTCAGCAATCAATTGAATCAATCGAGAAGGTTCTTTCTAATGCCGGTTTACATGGAGGTAATGTAAAAATTTGCAAAGATTCAAAATTGTCTGGGGTTCGAGGTAATGTTCCTTCTAAACCATCCATGGGAGGGGTTAAAGAACGCCACTTTATTGTATATGTCAAATCACCAGGAAAAGGCTAGTGGGAAATTTATAAGGATCTTATTGATAATGGTAGATCTGCATTAAGAAAAATAAAATTGGATGGCACTTTCTGCCTTTTTTCCATTAATGGACAAGGATAAATTTGAAAAGGGGGATTATACGACTTTCACTAAAGAAGTTGCATATTTTACAAAAGAAATGATTAAGGCATGGGGAGAAAATGAGATCACACATTACATGGTAGGATTCATGTTCAACACTTCTCCATGCATCATGTTCAAGAGTTTTTATTGTGATATTTTATGATTACCAATTTCAATTTATTATTTTTATGTTGGAAACACATACTTTATGGACCATGGTTTCTAAGGAGTATGGTAGCTTAGGAATTTGGAATACCCAAGGAATGGAGAAATATCATAAGCAAGCGAGGGTAGCATATCATAAAAGTACTCAACACAGAGGTGGCTCAACTCTTTCAAATCCACTTGTTCAAATGTTTCAATGGTTTTACAGACACATAGTATCAAGGTTTCCTCAAGAAATAGACTCTACTAGTGAAGACTCTATTGAAGAATGGATAATGGATGAACGTATAAGGAAACATTTTGAAACATGGGAACAATCTAAATGTAGAAATGCTCGTATAGAATGGTGTTAAAAATTATCAAGGAAGGGTAAAAAATGGGTATTGGATGAAAATACTGGTCAAACAGAAACAAAAACTATGCAAAATGAGTATCAAAGTGGTACAGATGAAAATGAACTAGCCGCAAGTAGAGGAGATCAGGTAAGAGACTATGAAGGAGGTGGAACTTAAGGAGTATATCTCAGATTTTGGTGTTTTATTATCTGCAACTTTTTTGTGTATATTTTCTCTAACTTGGATGTGGGTTTTTCAATATTGTAGTCTATTACCATGTTTGATATATTAGGTTATATGGCATGCACATCATAGATGATTTTAGGGGCTAAATTTTTCAAATGGGCTAATTTTCCATGGTTTTTCCCAAAAAATGATTCGTCAATTTCCCATTTTTCTAAAAATGATTCACCCAAATTCCATAGAATAAAATTAGTTTACCTTAAAAATCACCAAAAATTTATAGAAACTATATAAAATCCTTAAAAGTTTGAATATTTTTAAAAAAATATCGCTAAACATTTTACATTTTTCATATTAAGGGCTCATAAGATTAGCCCAGGTTTCTACATTTAAAAATAAATTTCCATCCTTAAAATTATCCCCGATGCACATTAGTCCCCTGGGTTTGTTGTGTAACCCTTTTAACTTCTTATGTGTTGCAATTTGCTTATCTATTATGATTGCACAAATTTGTGATTATTAGCATTAGTTTATACCATAGAGGTTCACGCGCATATGATGTTGCCACTTTTTTTTTTATCACCGTGGATTTCTTTTTTTTTGGCAAAGTATTCTATAACACTAGCTAAATGAAATACTTAGTTTCAAAGTATAAATAAAAGGGAAATGTTGACCTTTAAGACCTTTTTTTTTAAATATATGTTGTGAGGGAAAGTATGATATTACTCATCCAACCAACCATTTAATATCATCTTCAGTCCACTTTTATCATGGGATCCAATTATAACAAATGATCTTGTGCTCAAAAAAAAGTTGCACCATGCTTTGTATCCCACAATTGTCAAATAGAAAGTCAGAAAGGCAGTCAAGGAGAAGAAAACAAGCAAACTTGAATGATCTTGAGATACAAGTAACATCTACTTTTTCTAGTCATGTCTATATACCTTTTGTCCATATGAAAAGTTTGTTATTCTTGCTTCTATTCTCTACTAGAGAGTTATATTTGGTATAATGTCTTAACAGGCCGCCTAGTTAAGACTAGAAATGCCTCTTTATTTCATCGCTTTACAGATATCAATCAAAAATATAGTGAAGCTTCTGTTGATAATAGGGTACTGAAGTATGATGTGGAAGCACTAAGGGAAAATGTATGCAATCATTAACTATTATTTATTTTCACTCTTAATGTGGCAAATTCACACTTGATTTCAGTGGGATACAATTTTATATTTTTCCCACATTGTTGGTAGACCTTGGCAACTAGTGATTTTTTGAAAAATAATACATTATTGTGAGGATCTAAAGTTGTATTATAAGCTTGATGTCTTCTGGCCTAATTATGAAACTATATATTTCAACATTCTTGCAAACATTTTGTATACTAGTGGATAGAGAGGTGAAAAATATTTCCTTATGCAACAATAAGTATGGTTACTTGGTGGAGAAATGATTCTTGTGCCCATGTCTTGTTATTTTCATCAGGAGGTTATGTGAAACTTTATCCAATACATGTAATAATATGATTTTTTTTTAATGTTCTAAAATTTTATTAGCATTTTATGATGCCCATGGTCTCTTCAATATTTTTAACTTGTTTCTTGTTTTTCCATATATATAATTGAACACTTTAATTTATCACAAGCATCCTGAGAATACCTTATGTGGAATTTTCATTAGATTAAATTTTTCAGAATTTAATAGCCTCATTGACATTCATGACTTCCCCTTCTGATTTGTACTTTTTTTTGCATTGCTTAGTATGTTGCCTTTGTATCACGTTACCAATACTGATGGAAATGTTTCTTTTCTAGGTATTGCTGTTCAATCTACCATATCTCCTTGTTCACCACTTCAAGACATTTTCTTGTCAAATGCACTTGGGACATTTGAAAAAGAGTAGTCTTCTTTGCAGTTTCCCATGCAACAAATTGTGTAAATTCTTGGACATGTAGATTCATGTGTGGGTTCCATATTACTATACCATGCTCAACGGATATGCCTACTACACAACCCAAATATGTGACCTCGTCCAAGGTAACATTGTTTCAGGAATTTCTCAACTCACGCTCAAAGATTGAAAGCCCTGGTCCCTTTCTGGAATGTATCTAGGTGATTGTCTTTTTTTGCATACTCTTGTCATGGACAAAAAACCAATTTTATTTATAGAAGCTATGAAAGATGAAGTAGAGGAAGTGGGCCACTGTAAAGGAGATCCATTTTTTGTTGGACAAGAGAATTCCCCATGGAAAAAACATCAATAAAGATGCAAACCAAGAGTTGGCATTTATATTCAAGTAAAGGGGCTGCCCAACAAAGCCTTCCAAAATAATCAAGTTGGAGAGGTTGGCATGGGAAGATTAAAGAGCTAGGTGAAATACTTTAGGAACCAAGGTGATCCTTCCAAGGCTGAAGGAAAAAGAGACAAAACACAAGCATGTCCATGGGAAATGAAAACCATCCCATATGCAATTTGAGATAGAGGAGCAAAAGTAGTCAAAGCCAACATAGTGCATCTTGATCCTTCCAAGGATGAAGGAAAAAGGGATAAAACACAAGCATGTCCATGGGAAATGAAAACCACCCCATATGCAATTTGGGATAGAGGAGCAAAAGTAGTCAAAGCCAACATAGTGCATCTCTCTAGATTGTAATTTTTTGAGAAATAATAAAGAGATTCTCAAATAATTCTTGTTGGATTTTTACCACACTTCCTCTAGTTGAATATTTGTGTTCTTTATTGTGAGTGTGTTTTTTGCATTATGTTATTTGGAATTTGAATACACAATCACTATTGATTTCATAATAAATATAAACACATATTTTTTCATAATTAATCAAGCTCTGCACTATTAAATCAAATTGTCCGTAGGATGATTGATTATAGATCACTGTCTTTGAATAAGTTTTATGAACATAACATATTTCAAAAATTAGTTGGAACTGAAAGTCATGTTCTACATCCAAAATTTAAAGATGAATCAAATTGATTGATATCATGCCAAAATAGCTATTATAAAATGTAAATTAGTATTAGGAAGTGTTTGGAAACAATGTAAGGAATCAACTTATGAAAGCTAATGCTAAGAATGGTCCTCACCATGGAAAAAATCTTAGAAAGGATTTCCCTTGAATCATTGTTTTTGTGACATGGGAAGAGTTACATGTAAATCCTTCTATGGAGTGGAGATAGATTTAGAAAAGGGACCTTTTGACCTCCATTATTTCACCAAAGATCCTTTTATATCAAAGAATAAACATGGATTAGTTCTTTGTGTCTCTAAATTTTCCGTATCTAATTAAAAAAATTTACCATTTAAGTGATTGACTTATGGAATATAAGAATAAGAAATGGATGCTCCTTGTTTCCTTATTCTATATTGTGTCAAATTTCAATCATGGATTGCAAATATTTAGAGACCAAACCCATGAGACAAAAGAAGATTCTCATGTGGTTTAATTATTGACAATCTTAGTCCAACTTGTTGTCTCCCTTTTTCTACATTGTGTCAAATTTCAATATTAGATTCCAAACATTTGAATACCAAAAACACGAGAAAAAGAATATGCTCATGCAATTTGATTAATGGAAAACTTAAATTGGGTGCTTTACCATGATTTGAATATTAATCATGTGTACCTTGATAGAGTGCACAATACACAAGTTCCCCTAAAAAGAACGATTTTCCATTAGGAAATCAATCCATGACATTTTAGGCATGTGGGTAATATTCTTGTGTTCATATGCTGATAGGCCTACATTTTAGGGTATTATGATGATTAATGACATTGTTACATTATGTACCTTGCACGCACCACACGAGAAGGTCATAATGATTGACATTGTTTCAAGAATTTCTCAACTCATGCTCAAATATTGAAAGTCTTGGTCCCTTTATGGCATGTATCCAAGCGCTTTCCTTTGCTTGCATTCTCTTGTCATGGACATAAATTCAACTATATTTATAACAAATATGAAATATGGAGCGGAGGAAGTGGGCCACTGTAAAGAAGATTTATGTTTTTTTGGACAAGAGAATTCCCCATGGAAAATACATCCATAAATATGCAAACAAGTGTGCTCCCATGTACAATCTCTATGGGTATTGACTGCGTTGACATGTATGAAATATATTATTTAAGATGAACCCAACTATTGGTGTACATGTTAACAATAGGTTTGAAAATGGCCTCAAAATCTACTAAATATAGTGTGCTAACCACTCTAAAGTAGATCATTTAATGGTGTGACAGTCCTTGATGGTGTATTTAAACATTTTGTGAAACAAAATTTGTGTCTTTACTCCTTGGTCTCTTTTAAATAAGACATCACAAAATATTTTTACAAGAAAACATTTCAAAAATCATCAATAAAAGATTGGCAATCACAACTATTAAGGAAAAAATATTTTTATACAAAATGACATTACTTCAATTATGAGACTTGTATAATAAATGATGTGGCAAGCGCAACCATTTTTACAAATTCAGAAGCATATTGGAACCATTATGGAGCAACATGATAATCATCTCGCAGTAGAATCAACAACTTCCATAAATATTCCATGATGACTTTCAAAAATCTGAACGTCCTTTTCTTCTCCTTGCTGCTTCTTTTCCACAACATCTTTAGTGTCTTTTGTGATAGGAAAACAAAAGGGGGCTACTTTATACAATACAAAGAGTTGTGGAAGTGTTATGGAACCTATCTCCTTTCATGGTTTAATTTGTCCCGCATCCTTGAAATTATATCAACAAAACCTTCTCGTGCCACCCTTATATCCCCTACAATCTGAACCAACTCATCAGTTTCCAAAGAACACCCAAGAAATTATTCTCTTGGAAATATTCTAATTACTTTCACCTGTTGTTCACCTCATTTCAGAAATCACTATGCCACCCCTGCCAATTAGACAAATCCCATGTCAACCATCATAGAAATGGTAGTCTCGTCAAGTGAATGACCTTTAAAATGTTGACATGTTCTTCTAAGAATACCATTTCTGCTTCCTTTAGCATCTCCTATGGCATATTGTACATGGGAAATAATGGAAACCACAGATGTAAACCAAGATGGACTGCACCTCATCATTTTTTCATCAATATATTCCAACTTTTGTGCAAGACATCTCAAGGCACTTGGATTTAGATGGAAAATGAATAAATCAAGCATGCTCTAAAAATTAGACATGACCTCAAATGTCTCCTTTCCATTGTCAAACTAACCATACATGCAGTTTTAGTAAATTCGATCGCAACTAACATACATTTCTATCCATGATAACCTGTAGCAACCATGAAATGATCCAGTAGAAACTTTCAGAAAATAAGTTCCCATGACACTGTTGAAGATGAAGTTCTTGTAGCATTCCCACAACATACTTGTAGCGGATTCAATGAACTTGTAGCATTCTATTTCTCGCAACATCTATACTTCCATCTCATAAATAAATCAAATGATACAATTTATTTTGGAAACTAGTGACATTTCATTGATCTCAACTGATTGTTTTTTCCGAGGGTTTGATTTAAGTTTTCCTCTAAATCACCTTCCCAATACAACTAAATTTCCTCTAAGATATATGGAGATAATGTCAAGCCAGTCTTCTCCAGAAATGAGCAAAGTGACAAAGAAGTTTGCACACACGTCATGGCATACCAAAAACATTACTTTGGGTCAAAGGTAGACATGACAACATCAAAATTCTTTGAGTTAAAAATGGAAAAATTGCTTAAGTACAACTGATATAAGCAATAGTCTAAAAAATAATCACAATAAAAGTGTAACATAAATCCTCCAACATATGATGTTATCAACCTCTATAAGATTCTAGATTTTGAGCACTTCTGGAAAATTGGTTTCAATCCAATCAATTGTGATCGATCAAACTATCAAAATTACATTAACTCGTGCTTACCATGCAGGTGTGCGACACTTTTCTCTTGATTTTAAGTTTCCTCCAGCATAGAAGTTTTAATTTTTTAGGTTCTTGTAAGTAGGAGAAAAATCTATTCTTCCTTCATCCCATCCTTTGAATACATTTCCTTCTCTCTACTCAATTTGAATCTATCATAGAGCATGCCAAATTTGATTTATTTCAAGAGACTAAGGTTCAAATCAATGTCTAGTAGAATTGAACAATGACAACAAAAAATTTAGTATGAAGTATGTGTACCTACCTTATCTTTTTCTAACAAATCCTTCCAATCATTCTTTTCCACCAACTCTTTAGTATCACCATGGAAAAGAGAAATGTGATAATTCAAATCCCCAAGTCAAATAACTTGACTGTGAAATGGAATCATAAGATAAAATTTGATAATCAACATGCAACACAAAGCCATTAAATCAATGATAACAAATTGAAAATTCCATTCAAGTAACTTCTCTACTGGAGAATCTACTCTTCACCCATAAGGTAATAACCTACTACCCCTTCTATTTATATCTTGCCTAAATTTTTAGCACAATTGACAATTTCAGTTGGCTTGTAGTAGTCCAAATATTAAAAATCATAAGGCAGTTGTGCCTTGGTGGAGGTTAACTTGTTTGCTTTCACTTGCATCTCATCACTCTAAACACCACAGGTAGACTCAAAATCACCAAGATGATATGATTGAACCAATCCATTGAACAAATTCATTGAAAATAAACTATTAAAACAACATCTAGTACTCGATTACCAAATATATCATAGAATGTCAGCTTAATGACTTAAGTTTCTATAAGAAATTTCTCATGTTTGTATGATTGCTAAATCATGTAAGAAAGTTGGTAGAGCAGGCTAGGATATGATGAAAATGAGCATCACTCCATTTGTATTAGAAATCTCTTTTCGAGATATGAAAAAAACCAATAATTTTTATCATATGGAAACAAGCAAACTATAGGATCTTTCAGGGAAAAATAGATTAGTACTCAACACATGGAACAAGTTGGAGGCATTTTAGATCACAATAATCACAAAACATAGATAATAGTTTCATTTTCGAAGATTGCGCCGATGTACAAAATATTAAAAGGTATAAACACTTTAGCACTTTGGAAGAAAGTCTAGGTATCTTACTCATAAATGGGCTAGTACAATTTCTTGAATAATAATACCAAAAACAATATTGGAGATTGCAACAAAAAAATGTCCATTACAATTGAGGAATGCTCTTATGATGTGCATTAATTATGTGTTATATTTTCAAATTACAAATTTTTAGCATTCCCTAATTTCAATGGTAGAAGGTTTGATACAATCTTTGCAACGCACAATATGTTTTCGCCATTTCCCGAACTACAAAATATAATAAAAAAAATTAGAATGGTTTTCTCTATAAATAAGGTTTCACATTGATACTTTGGTCTACGTATTAGAATCATGATATCCATATTTACATTCTCACCATTTTACCATTGTGGATAAATACAAAATGATTGAAATATTCTTTCAGCTCCAATTGTTTTCTGATTTCAAATAGTGTCCAATTCTCTTCCATTGATGATGTTCTAAAGAATTCACCATTTTTCATAACATCAAATGAAACTATTGGATAATGTGTTCTGTCATCGTCGTCATGTTCCTTTGGAATCCAAACCCATTCCCCCATTTTTTGAACATGTCTCCACCTATGGAATTTAAATGAGATATATAACATTTGTCTTGAAATCCAATACCTGAAAGAATCAAATGAAAATACTTTGTATCATCATATATTTGTTACATCCATAAGAAAATCCCTCTTTGCCTCTTATAACCCCTAAAAAAAAGAAGCAGGATACAATTAAAAATAAATAATATTGAAATGACTTACTTGAAAGACAAGGTGTCATGACTCAATCTCCACTCCATTTCTTCTCCACTTTGGTCATCTACTCTTATATCCCACCCAGTTGAAAAACAAAATTGTAAATAACTCATCGAAAGACTTGAAGTAGCATACATTTTACCAGTTTCCCTTATGGATGACTCCTTCGCAAAAAGATGAACAAACATAGAGAATAGCATGAAAATGCCATTATGCACATGAATGCCACCTTTTTCTTTCATTCCAATTTGTATTTTTGAAAATAACTTGTAACGGAAATAACCTACAGAAGAATCATCTACACTTGGCCATTCCAATGAGTTAAGGGAAGGTAAAGGGATATCTTTGAGATATCCACATGATCCAATTGTTTTCGGAAGAATGTATTCATATTTATAAAAGAATACACCTTCCTTCTTTAACCATGTAGGATCCTTTCCAGGATATAGTAGTTCTCCTATTTTTGAATGAACAACTTGGAAAACACTTGTTATGCATTCTGTTGGTTCCCATTTTTCCCAATTTGATATGCATAAATGTGGGATAAATGTAATATTCATGTTACAATAAAATAAAACTAAAGAGATGTTGAAATCCTAGAAGTTTTAAATAAAATTTGACCTCAACAAACTATGATATCTAGATTGTTTATGCATACTCACAATTACAATCAATTTTCAGAAAATTTGGCTGAGTAGAAACTTTCTCTTTTGACATCTCTCTATAGTCATAGACATGTGCCACTTGAATCATTTCTACTTTTTGTCTTCCATTACTCATCCTAAATCCTTTTACCAAACCTTTGCAATGGATGTTAATGTATTGCAAATGTATTTTTTTTTATTCCATGGCTTCCAATTGTTGATGGTTTCATTGTTACCCATGACCCAATAGATAATGGAATCATCACTCATTTTCCTTGATCATCAATTTTGCTGTATAATACAACTAATTTCAACTCACTCTTGGGACGTCATCAAGCCTTTGAATTCTGCAACATACAAATGAAATATAGAAAGTTAAGTTGTATGCTCTTCTATAAAAAAAAAAAGATGAAGTAGTATACACATGTTTTCGACAACAAATATGACAATTATGACATGCTCTGTTATTCCATATGTTTTATATAATGTCTATGTAATGAGTGAACCAATTTGTGCAAGTTTGGAAAAAAAAAAACAATACATCTAAAGCACTGGTTCTTTTTTGAGACCAATACTTCAATCATCAATGGAAAACTATAGTGGGAATAAAATATCAAGCATGATGAATAACTTACCTGAGCATATCAAAGCAACCTTCCCACTCTCTATACAAATTTTTGGATGCCTCCAATTTTGTGGGTCTACATAATTACAACAACACTTTTCTAAGTCTAATAGATCATAGGACACAATTGGCCTACCTATTTTAATCCATTTCTAAAGAGAATATGTAGATTTTTTTTTTATACAACTAAAGATTCAACAGATGCATATAAACATGATTCTCCAACAGAAATAAAAATTTCAACAATTAGACTAGGTCTAATTGTTCTTTAGAGATTCTATTTTGTTCTTTAGCAATTCACTTTTCTAAGCCACATTCAATTGTATGATGTAAACTTTGTAAAGCATTACTATGTTCCAACTTCCATGCAAGGAGTGTCAAGGCACTTGGATTTAGATGGAAAATGAATAAATCAAGGATGCTCTCAAATTCAGCCACGACCTCAAATGTCTCCTTTGCATTGCCAAACTAAACATACCTGCAATTTCAGTAAAGTTGATCACAACTAACCTAAATTTATATCCATGATAACCTGTAGAAACCTTGAATGATCCCATAAATTTTTTTGGGAAGGAAGTTCCCCCAATATCTATACTCCCATCTCATAAGTAAATCAAATAATACAATTTTTTTTGGAAACTAGTGATATTTGATTGATGCAAAGAACATAATGAAATGTATGAAAATCAAGAACATAAAAGAAGAATCTAGCAACATAATAAAAACAAGCCTCAATCGACTATGAGTTAAATTTGTGAGAAGTTAAGTGAAATGGATACAAGATTGAATAGCAAAAATTTCAAATGTTCTTTGCAAAGTAGTTAATTATAAGAGATTTCTTATTTTCATATCATAGTTCTCATAACTGGGAACTTAGATCTTACCTCCAGGTAAGCTGGTACAATAACTATGAAAAATCAAGCTTTGACCAAAATTTGTGTTGCATTGTAGCCCATCCAATCAAAAGAGGTTCAAAAAGTCCCACAAGGCAAGTTTTGATCTCCATTGATTGCTTCTGCCAAGGATTTGCATCAAGTTTTCCTCTAAAGCCTCTTCCCAATACAACTGAATGTGCTCTAAGAGATATGGAGGTATGTCAAGCCTTTCTTCTCCAACAATGAGAAAAGTGACAAGGAAGCATGCACCCACATCACAACAACACAAACACGTTGCTTTGGGTCAAAGGCAGACATAAAAAACAAGATTATTTTCTTCTTGACAATGGATTATTCTCCTAAGCAACAAACAATTTCCTCCATTAAAACCCTCAAAAGTGTGGCCAACAACTACATACTACCTTCTCTAACCCATTTTTTAGCCTAGTAAGTTGAGATTTAAGCCTTCTCTAACCCCTCGTTCTTCCATCTGCACGTCTGATTCATTCACCAATGGTATTATGTTGTCATTCCTTGAATCTATTTCCAAAAGAATGACTTCCTCCCTGTTCCCAGACCTGCCTAAAGCCTGAACACGCAATAGTAGACCAAATCGAAGCTTCCTCCTTGTTATCAAGCCCACCCAAAGCCCAATGAGGCAATAGTAAGCCAAATCATAGCTTCCTTCTGTTATCAAACTCACTCAAAGCTAAAAAACGAAGAACAATAAACCAAATCGCCGACCCTTCCCCTTGTTGTCAAACTCTCTCAAAGCTCGAAAAAGGAACAATAAACCAAATTGACCCGACCTTTGATAGCACGGTTTGGAATTTGAGTTTTTTTTAAAATCATTTAATATAAAAAGTCAAATAAGAAATAAGAGGAACACAAAAATAAATTATTGATAAGGAAAATGGAATGTATGACATTTATTGAGAAGAAGAGTGCAAAAATATGGATATTCTTGCAAGGACATGTATTGTTTTTTCCAAAAAAGTATGAGAGGACAATAATATTATTTTATTAAAAAGTGGGAAAGGAGATTTATTATGAGTACTTTATGTTTTGGTTTTAAAAGTACTCATAGTATTACCATGGTTAACTCTAGATTTCCATCCACCATTCAAAATGTGACAACTCACCATTTTTAACTAAACCAATGCCAAGTCACCACCAGGGGATTATGTCATCTTCTGAATTGTGATTGGCTCTTATAAAGTGGATTTTGGTGGTACATTTTTTGTTTCAAGGCCCTTTTTTGACCTCAAAATTTCCCTAATGAGATATTCTCCTAGTCTTGGAGAAATATGAGACTTTTGATAACATGTTGGGTCAAGTGAAGGCAACCATTCGTGATAAAGAGTCCTTTTTAGAGGTCCTTTATGAACCAAATTTGACCCATTATTCAATGTATGTGGGATCAAATGAACACACCTTTGCACATGGCAGCGTATACACTCAACCCAAAATGGTATATGGCAAGGCCTAGTAGAATTCTTCCCATTGATGATCCCGAGATCAAGAACAAATTTTAAGTTGTCATTACAAAGATCTACAGTGCAAAAGAGGGGAGAACACTTAGGAGACAATGGATGTAGTTTGCAAGTCTCAATGGTCCTTTCAACAACACTAATGTGAGGGAAGATTGCAATGACTTAGGCTAGGATGACCCCATTGGTTGGTGGACCATGCATGGAGATGATGCTTCAAAGATCCAACATCTTGCTATTTTCTTATTGTCTCAGATTGCTAGTTCCTCCATAGCATAGAGGAATTGGTTCACATATAGCTTCACCCACTCTATCAAGAGGAATATACTTGCCTCTAAGAGGAATATACTTGCCTCTAGGAGAGAAGAGAAGCTAATTGCAGTGCACAATGCCCTATGTTTTGTGCATAGGAAGACACCGGAGTATTGGAGGGACTAGTGTCACAATGGATGTGGATCCAGAGGATGGTGCACAGATAGATGAGGAGGATGGACCGAATGAGCTGCAACATAGTTTGGTTGGTGTGCCATTGGTTACTCATGAGAGTGACTTTGACTCAAATGGTGACACTCCCATTGTTGGTCTTGATGACTTCATGCTCTAGATGGATGTAGAGGACTAGGGAATGGGATTGACTCCTTGATGTTCATTTTATTTTCAGTGTTCTTTGTTCATTATTAATTTTCAGTTTTAACTTTTCAGTTTTAACTTTTCAGTCTTGACTCTACATATTGATGACCTCGGACCGACTCTACTATTTTTGATTTCAAGTAATTTCATTTTACTATTCAGAATTCCGTATCTACTATTTTGCTTAGTACCAATTAGATTCTAGACTGATGAATCTAAATCAATGTAGACAGTATTTATGTTTCATTTATGAATCAATGTATTTCATTTTTTAATCTGAATCCGAATCGTGTTTATATCATTTACAAATTTGAATTTAGTATTTTACTGTTTACTATTTACTATTTACATTGCACAATGATGAATTGGTATTGTTGAGATTTTGTCATTATTATTTTTATTTTTATAATTTTAGAGATGGGGACCTCTATGCTAGGGACCCCAACGTCCTCAAATCATCCATGAATTTCCCTAAAATTTGGAGGTGGCTCCTACACATCCCATGTTTGATTCCTGCTCCTGCACTCCCTCGGTCCCAGAAACTTGGTGGAGCGTTGCTTACAAATGCCTAAGTGAAAGTCATTATAAATTGACTGCTGCTGTATTGCTACTGATTTTGTAACAAATTTGTATATTCAATGTTTCAAATCAATGCTACAGTTTCCAACAACCCTGGCAGTTAGATGAATTGAACATACCTGAACATATATGCCCTCAAAGTGCTGCTGCCTTTATTGCTGGGTTAGTATGATGATTTCTTGTAAGTGTTAAACACACAGTAGAGGTTCTTCTTCAACAATAATGACAATACTGCTTTCGGGAGCATGCCCTATGATAGCTTTTCAAGTTACCTTGTAGGATGATGGTTATGATTCCTAAGGAAAAAATAACTAATTCCAGCTGAGGAGATTTTTCCAATAACACATTTTAGAGCGCTGGATGTGAGTTGTAGGAGGATGAGGTTGGTGGGTTCCCAGATGTAAGCGCCTATGAAGAATTTGTAACCTCGTTTTTTTATAAATTTAAGTCCATGCTTAAGAAGATTATTTCTTGGCCCTCAAAAATACAAAGCAACATGGCACAATGACATATTGTTCTAGAGATTTCCGTCAAACAAGCTTGTTGGTGGAAAAAATCTCTCCTTCGTGTTTAGTTGCAACTTGCTATGTATATTGACAGACCGAAGGATCCAATCTTGGTATATGTCAAGGCTTTGAAGCTAGGTACATTGGGAGAAGCCATTTAGCAAGCACAGGCATCCTCAGAAGTGGCAACAAGTAAGCACACGGCATCTTCAACTTCAAGGCTTCGTTTACCAGCCAAGAATGATTCATCAACAAAGGATGTTTCAAGAGGTATGGATAAATCCGAATTCTTTATAGTTCCTCTGCTACTAAGCTTAAAGTTAGAGTAACGGATCCAACAAGTCTTGCTGATTTAAGATCCAAAGGACTATGTTGTACATGCAAAGAGACTTTGTCCAAAGGTCAAAGGTCATAAGTGTAGATCACCCATGCGAATCTAGATGCTTGAGATTTTAGATAAGTTTCTCATGGAGACAACCAGTAACCTAGAAGATTCAGCTGAAGTGATAATAGAAATTTAAAAGGCCCTAAACAACAAGATATTCGTACAGTCTCCTCCATTGCTATCTTAGGCATTCTACAACATCAGGTTTTGAGACTGGGGTGCAGGATTAAGGGAAGAACAACCATACCTCTCATTGACAATGGATGCACTCACAGTTCTATTGATGCTAAATTAGTCAGGTCTTTGGGCATAGAGGTAGAACCTTTGCAGAATTTTCAGGCATCCATGGCAAACAACACTACCATGGAATACAAAGGAATGGTAAAAGGTCTCAAATTAAGGTTGGATTGTGTTATATGCCGAAATAATATATTATGTAATATAATAAACCCAAATCAAATAATATATAATTCTTATTAATGAAGATTAATTAAACCTATGAACTATTTGGTTCCCAACCATTGGTATCAGAGCAGTGAATTTGATGGCTAGTGGCCAAAAATTCCATTGTTGTTAGCAATACAAAGTTCAGAGCTGGTGACTCACCTTGTGACCGATTGATTCATTGACAGGATATTCAACTACTAGAAAAAGTAAAAAAAAAAATTGTGATAGTGGTACAGCCTGGACCAGTTTGCAGATAAGATTTTTGTACGCTGCAAATAAACCGACAGTTTGCAGAAATATTGCCATCGATTCTTAACGTTCCAATCATGGGATGTGCAGAACAGATCAGAAATTTAACTTGAGACCTCTGGAATTGATGGGATAAAGGAATTAATTGTAATTACCGCATCGGGAAGCATTGACCTTCTTTCAATGTAATCCTGACGTGCCAAACAGTAAAAAATCAACTCTACAGCATATCTTGGCAAACAAATTATCTGACCTTTGGCTAAGGGTAAAGTCCAAGGAAGGGTCGAGTTGTTTTTAGAAAGCTTGATTGGTTGAAATATCTTCATTGAGTTATTATAAGGAGCCACGTTGTTGTTCTAATTCGTCGTAGGTAACCGTTGTTTGTATCCTCTTAAAATGTTAAAAATCAAACGAGTTACAAGTTGAGATACAAAATGTTGTGGTTACAATGCAGGCTATCCTTTGTTATTTCTAAATGAGGAGATGTTGCCATTGTACAAGAAGGGTCATTGAAAAATGCGGTTATACCACTAGAACTCTGTGATTTACAAGTTGAAAAAGTGAGTTTCACTTACCAACTTGATTGTTTAAAATGTGAAATATTTGCACGAAACAAAACAAAAAAAGCAAGATTTATAGAAACTTGTAACAAATTTCTGTCCAACATAGACAAGGAAATTAAAAGATTAAAGTGTAAGGTGATGGCTGTTCCAAAAGTTGACAAAGATATATCTAACTACACAGTTGAACCATCCATTTTTTCAAGAGTCCAAGTGGAAACTATGGATAAAGAGACCTTTTACCAACATGATCAAAATAAAAAAATGAAAGTATTTCCACAAAATATTGTTGATCAACAAAATGACACAAATATATGAAAATTTTAATGCACAAAGTAAAACAAATCAAGAGTAACTTAGATTCTAGATCAAGAAAGAAGTTATAAGAATACCTTACCATCATCCCTTGAGCTGCACATTTGCCTAATCTACTTACCACTATCAACATTATGACAAAGAAGACATTCTCCTTATGTTTTGAAGGATTAAAATTTTGATGCAAGCTAGAGTCATAGTAAAAAACATTCTCGGAGTCATAATCTAAGAAGTCCAATTCGAGAGTTGTATCAATACACAATGTTGAAAAAAATAAATCTTTCATGGATTATATTTGCAACAACATTGTTTGAATCTTTGAAGATCTCATCATCTTGTTTTCTCAACATCAAACAATATACAAAATATTTCATAAGTGGAAGGATTATATATTGGAACAAGGATTCTTTGACAACAACCTTCTTCTGTGAATATTTTAAGGATAAAACATTTCTTAGAGAGAATGTATGTTATATACCTAAATAGTAAATATAAAATATGATATAATAAACCCTAATGATATAATATATAATTATTATTGATTAATATTTTTTAAACCCCTAAGGTCATGACCCAATACATAAAATTGATCACATTATTCTATTGTATCATAACATTTGTATCCATCATATTTATTATTTATATTTTTCCTTTTGACATTGTCCTTATAGGTCTTTGTACTCTTTTACAACAACTGGCCAATTAATGAACAATTTACTTCATAATAATTTGTCATGACACTAGTTCTAATTTGTATGTAGTATTTATCACACTAGCAAATGTGATCACGAGAGTTTAATGGTTGTAAACATTTAGTGAATTGCACATTCACTATAGTGCGATGCACTTGAAGTTTGAAAATGACTAGCAATTGGTCATCATAAAAAGTTTGCATCCCAATGCAAATAAATTAATTTCTCCCCACAATATGATCAAGCAAATTGGTAAGGGAAAGCTAGACATTATGTTTAAGTACAATACAATGAAAGGGTTATATTTTAAACTTGTGCAATAAACAACACCTTAAGAGGTACAACAACTGGTTGACAAATATGAAGATATCTTCAAGAACTGGCCTCATGGACTACCACTAAAGAGAGGACCAAATCACATTATTGAGTTGGAGCTAGGGTGCAAACTACGAATCCTCCCTTCTTACTGCCATTCTATTG
>ML777878.1:687374-710393 GCA_009831015.1 Picea engelmannii
ACAAATTTCTGTCCAACATAGACAAGGAAATTAAAAGATTAAAGTGTAAGGTGATGGC
Organism: Picea engelmannii; assembly: GCA_009831015.1. NCBI lineage: Eukaryota > Viridiplantae > Streptophyta > Pinopsida > Pinales > Pinaceae > Picea > Picea engelmannii. The sequence goes on from ML777878.1 coordinate 687,433, forward strand.
TGTTCCAAAAGTTGACAAAGATATATCTAACTACACAGTTGAACCATCCATTTTTTCAAGAGTCCAAGTGGAAACTATGGATAAAAAGACCTTTTATGAACATGATCAAAATAAAAAATGAAAGTATTTCCACAAAATATTATTGATCAACAAAATGACACAAATATATGATTCTTGAATGAGTGATTCTTGTCTGACTGCTTGTTGTTTTTTCCACCTCTTGTTGTAGTAATGATTGAGTATGGAAATGGTCTTGTTGAGTTTGTTTGCATCACAAGTGGTTCTTATTGCGTGTGTCACATTTGGATGTATTTTTTTGTGCCACTTGCTTCTTTGACTAACCTTGACCCATGAAAGTTCCATATATCATCACTTGGGTTGATTGCAACATTTGCAAGGCATAAGTTGGCTCTAAATTGTTTTTTTAAGAAAGAATCAATACTCCTGCAAAGTACCCAGTACCAAGTGCTCCAAACGCTATTTGGTTGTTTTTGCATAATAAAATCTCTTAGATATTGATGGATAACCCTAGCTTCAATGGACATCTTGAAAGCTTGTATAACACAAATGATAGAGGAATAAAAAAACTAAATTTGAGTAAAGCAATGCCAAGGATGAGGCTTGAGATTCTATTAAAAATGATTTTGCGCATGATTGTGGGCACTGGTGAAATGATTTGTGGGATTATGAACCCGACACAATTGATGGAATCTGAATTCAAGGTCTAGAAGTATAAGAACACGCATCGAGTGTTTCTCGTAAAACGAGTCATGTTGCTTATGAAAGTTGTTAGAATGATCTTAAATGGATTTGTATGACCATTCATTGGAAGTCCCTGCCTATCCTTCTGCATTGCAAAAGACGACACCTCAATTAGATGTTGTATGGGAAAATTACGGGTATTTCTCTGCGACCTGGGGTGCAATTCTTCGAAGTTTAATCAACCATGACAAATTTTTCTGGTGGTTTACATGTTGCACAAATTAGTCTAGTGCAATATGCAAAATGGTTTACCATATCACACAAAAAACAAGTTCCAAACTGATATGGTATCACGCCCGAAACACCTTTCAATGCGACACACTAAAAAAACGAAACAAAATAAGGTTTTAAACCAGGGTGATGAGTTATAATAAGACAAAAGGTGATGGAGGATGATAAAGACAAAACATATGTTGAGGTGGAACATGAGGCATTCTCTAAGGGTGTACACATCAGTTAAGGTGTGGACATAAAGTAACATGTTACCATATCTCAAACCTCATTTGATTTACCATGTCTCGAACCTTACCTTATTCACCATGTATCGCTCTTCAAATGTAAACCTTGTGTGAAATGTATTCGACCTCATCTAAAATCTTGTGTGAAACCATTTTGTGTCCAAAAAAATTCTTGTACGATACCATATTGCATCCAAACATAAATAATGTGTGATAACATGTATCAGGTTCAAATTTAAATCCCGTGCAAAATGTGTATCACGCCTAAACAATTTACACACAATATAACATGTATTGCACCCAATTTTTTTTCATGCACCTTAAAAAAATCCTATGTGAAATACGTTATTGAACACAAAATGGTTTTAATGTGATACATCGAAGGGTAATTTTTAACCCAAAATTTATGAGGCTCGGTGGTATGAATGTGACAAAGTATAAAGTGCACAAAGGACAAAGGTTTAATAAAGTGGACATAAGACAAGTCTTGGTAAGTGTGCATGAAGTTCCCACACATGAGGCATGTTCAAAGGTACGTATTTCATCCAATGTTTAAAGGGGCCTTTAAAATTTATGCCATGCAACACACTCATGGCCCATACCATGTATTGTACCACTTAAAAATGTATGTCATGCAACACACCCATGGCCCATACCATCTATCACACCACAGGGAAAATTATGTGAGTGTGGTACATACAATGTCACACTAGAAGAAAAATCATATGAATGTGATATACAATATCATAACTTCAAGAAAATAATGTGAGTGTGACACATTTTGATTTTAATTCCATGTCACACCACCAAGAAATTGTGCAAGTGCAATACAATCAAACCAATTGTTAAAATGTGGTTTATGAAGTGTGAATAAGATAAGAGCTTGGGTGAGAGTGCATAAAACATAGGACATATTGCATCGGAAGTTAGAAGGGGTGCAACACAACACTTAAGGCATACTGCTTTTTTTGTTTTTTTGTATTTTCACACTAAATTTTGACCTCAAACTTCGTTTTCCACACTATTTATACCATTGGAAAGGTCTCGTTGGGATCTACAACTTCTCTTGTATAAGTTTTAGGAGATTCCTTATCAATTGTTCCAAATTTTCAAATTTGAATACAAGCACAATATCAATAACCTAGAAAATTGATAACACATCATTTCAACTAAGGTGTCCGCAAAATCATTATCAATGGGACTAGAGATCAAACTCAAGGAAGTAGGCTCAAACTCATGATTAAGTTTCCAATTGAATTCTTTATGTTAAATGCATTTTTTTTAAAGTATGATTTGAAGTTTTGTATATTTGCCACATATGTATGTTACAATACTGATATCTAGGTACTGATACTGAAAACATATTATACATTTTAATCTAAATACATGATGTATGAAAGAGTGAGAAATAGAAAAATGGACGCTAAACATCATGGTGAGTTCCTCCCACCAATAAACAATAGTGACTCTACAATTGTTATCTACAGAAAAGGATGAAGTACCAGACAAAGATGATGGCATCCATTCTCCTATAATTTCCATTGATGTTTTTAAGGATGGAATACATTTTGAAACATTGTCCATGGAAGAAAACTAATCTTTATTTTAAGTCAGAAGACACCTTAAATTCAAAGAGGAATTAAACCTTGAGGAAGACTACTAATTTTTTCACAATAGAGAAAGGGTGAGAAAATTTTATAGTTTATGTATGTTTCTTCATTTTATAAACAAAGTTCCTTACTTACATATTAATGATTTTCTCTAGGCATATTGGTAAAGATGAGAGAAGCACACCATGTGCAAAATTTGGGTTCATTCCCATACATTAGAAATTTGAGGAACATGACACAAGGTGAAGCCTCTCCAACCATACATTAGAAAACTCTTCTTAACTTAGTTGTGATCTCTATATTTTAGAACTAATTTTGAAATGTCCTACTTATTTATTTTGGAAAGAAAAGTGTATATGATTTGTTCATCAAGACCTTTTAAATAATTAGTATCACTTGTTATTTACTATGCATTTCCCTAAATATTTTAATAAACTTACGTTCATATTTAATGTTGATACTTTTTCTTTTCTAGTGATGCTTTATGTTTTGAATTATGTTTTGTAGTCTGATTATCTTCAAGCATAGGTGGTGATTATTTTAGATTGATATTCTTGATAATCTCATACAATCTTGGTTGACAACACATCCTTTGATTAATCGAACTTGAGAAATGTAAAAATTTAAGCACCATGCAAACTTAGCGGCACATCACATTGAAGTAACATGTATTATGCTAGGCCAATATTTGATCAGATTCAAGTATTCAAAGACAATTTTAATTCAATCTTTCAGGGAAAGAAATGGAGAAGTGGATGGACTTTCAAATGTTGGTCTATAGCCAGAGAAGGGACAAATGGAATATTCAAGAGATCAAGGATGGCCAATGCTCTGAATATTTTTTCCCACTTTTTTTCTGAGTTTATTCTTGATGGAGTATATAGTGTTATTGATGTATCAAAGATATAGGAGGGTCATTGGTTTATTTTGACTATTTAGAAAATTGTTGCACCTTTTTAACAAAACCGTGTTTAGAAATCTAAGTGTTTCTTAGAGAGAGGCTTTTTGCTCCCTCGAGGAAGCTAACATTTGTAATATTCTACATTGTCAAGCAAATGCTAGAAGGGAAGTTCTTATTTCCCTCTCTTTTTTGAATATGACATAAATGCTTAAATGCATATAGGAAATGTATTTTTATTTTATTATGAATACATTTTTTTTAAGGAAAAAATGTGTATTCTACTCCAAGTTATCTATCTATTTTCCTAAATTATAGTATTTTCATGCAAGTCAATTAGTAGGTTTATGTCTAAATCATATTGGGTTTATATTAAGCATTATAATAAAAATGGGTTTTTAAAATATTGATCAGTACTTATGTGGATTGATAGTTTTCCTAAAATCTTCAAATCACATGTGCCCTTGCACTACTTTTTCCATGTCCACATCATAATTATTAAAAGATAGCTCTTTTTAGGGCTAAAATATAGTCCAATTTGACAAGCCTATTCTGATAGTTTTTAAAGTTAAAATTTTACCCTTGTCAATCTTTATCTTTGATCAACGGGGAGAAAAATTTCAAGGCCTTGTAACTAAACAATTTCATGTATTATTGATATTTATTTGACTCATTGTATGGTTCATTCTTTCTTCAAGTCTTAGAGGAAGTCTACACCAACAAAAATAAGGGAAATAGAAAGTGCAGGGATGATCTCACTCCTAAACACAACACAATACTGCAATGTAGATAAAAGTAGAGCATATATGTATGTTGCCCATTGCATGCAAAAGTAAGTGTACATTCCACATGCCATAACTTCCCCTTGCTATGATTAGGAATGATTGATTATTAAATCCATAGGTTAATGATGGTAAATTTGTAATGTAGTAGGAAACATATTGATTGATGCAAAGAGGTAAACATAGTAGGAAAATATCATGCATTATACTTTGCATAAGGAGGCCCACAAGTAGATATTTGGTTGTTTGGTTGCACAACTTGTTGCCTACTGTGCATCTCAAATGAGCTACATGTATCCATTCATTGTATAAAAATGAAAAACACATGTTGATGTTATTGCAACTGGCACCTTGTAAGCAGGGGCTTCCTCCGACGGAGTTGATCTGGCGATCGTTGAAGCTTGCTGAATTGCTCACGTGCTTGCCTTGTTTGATTTGTTTATGCGCTATTTCCTTCTGAAATTGATCTTCAGATTTCTGCTACTTTCTCCAGTACGAATACCGGCGGGTTAACCGCTTTACTTACCCTTCCTCCTGAAACTACCCGGGGTCTATATGAAACTGAGCTAACTGGAGCTATAGTTCGCCTTTTAGCCTACCACTGCCCTAGCGGCTTCCTTGCCTTGGCGGGACTTACTACTGGCTATCACTGCGACTGCCACTCCACCCTCTGGTCAACTTTAACACCCTGGCGGGACAACTTAGGCCTGGGCATACCAACGCACAGAGACTGCAAATACCGGCTAATGAACCAGAATCATAATGAGCGCATAAACTATGTAAGTCACAAGCATTATATTTTGCAAGAGAATGCGGAAGCTTTGAAATATCAGAGTATTTTTATTCAATATGAGCCAAATTGCTCTGCGGGTATTACAATGTGTGCAGGAGGCACAGACTCATCTCTCGACTGAGCATAATGCTCATACACTGAGACAGACTCAATCTATGTATTGATGCCACTTTAGGTTCACGCTGGCTGAGCCAGATCGCGCAGGCTTATCACAACACCCTAAGACTAGACAGAAAGACACAAGCTTCAAAGAGAGGGAAGCTAGTCGACTCAAACTCACACTGACTTCGAATGAATGAAATGAGAGACTCTTCCTCCTTATATAACAAATTTGCGGAGGAGAGGCATGATTGTAATGGATACAAAATATGACTCGTGGCCCCATGTGTTGGCCACCACATCGGTTCACGAGAGGATCTCGTACCCGACAATCTTTATTAAAGTATAGATTAGACAGGGTAGTCACGCAGGATTTCCTGATCAAATCACCGAAAGCAGAAATTGTGGGACCAAAGGATCCAACAAACTTTATTGACACTAGTAAGTTCACATGGGTTATCATCCAAGATCCCATCCGTGACTTATCAGAAACAGTAGACGTACTAGTAGTCATGAAGATGTGGGTCAATCCTCACCAAAAGTCGGAGAAGTGCTCCGAGTCTTCATGATTACTTTAGACAAGACCTGACACCTATCTAAATATGTACATGTTTACACTGTGGAGTTGATATCGACAACCCACGAAAAACGGATAGCGCCACTGTCGGCTATCTAGACATGATTACATCTTTACTCTAATCAGGAGGTTTATCCCATTGATTGAAATTGAAGTGATAAGGATCCCAGTGTTGCGTATATACTTGTCGAAGAAGTATAGGTTCATCATCTTCGGCTTCTTCGAGCATGAATTTTGTCCTGAGGACCCATGGATATTTTTCCTGAATGAAGATGTCTTTGAATTGCTCTTCATTGTATAAATCGCTGATGGAGTTTAATGCTTTGTGCCATTGAGGGAACATCCTAGCAGTCTCACTCACTTCTGGATTAACTCCAACAGGATTAATACCGAGCTGTTCCCACCATTCCATAATCCAACTTGGTTCTTCAAATTCTCTGAACATATGTGCAAACCTTATTTGAGTATAGAAGAATTCAAATCTGCTTTTCCAAAGGAAAACATTAAACCAAGCTGCCTGATATTGGGCGTATGTTAAGCCATGAATTAGATTATAAGGATTCCCTTTAGGCCATTCAGAAACTGCTCTCATTCGATTGATCTGAAAAGAGTGATATACTGGAGATCTACACCAAGACCTGATAGGTGGTTCGTACCATTGTGTTTCAGCTGTCCTGAGCCTGGTTAAATCTCCAAGATCAATCAACTTTTCTCTGCTAGTGCTGATGATAGGTTGATGAATCTGGCCAAGAATGTGTTTTGGAGGAATCACTGTGGGATTAGTGTTCCTTGAGAATCCTGGAAGGCCAAATTCCAATTCTTCTGAATACCTTAGCTTCCATGTAGGATGCCAAAATGCTTTGAATGCAGACCAAGGCGTTGAATCAGCATAATAATGATGTTCTGCTTTTCCTGTTTCTTTATTGAATTTCTTTACAATAACCATGCAATTCAAATAGCCAACCTGCCAATAATTTTCAGTAATGAATTTCATTTTAATAATTCTCTGGGGCTGGTCTGCCAGAGGTGGAATAGTGATGAAATAACCAGGAGATCCATTTATAGTACAAGAACCATGAGGAGATACCATCAATAGAAAAGGATTTCCTAGAATGCAATCAACAGGTGCTTCACCAATATGGAAGCGCATCCCTATACTGTATTCCTCTAGTAGAATGTTGACTCTTGGTATTTCATAACTGAAATTCATATCTTTATTTCCTAACCTTGTGACACAAATAGAGCCAGGTCTCCAGTATTTAGCTGGAATCTTTTCTTTATGCAGGAGATTTATATCTGATCCTGTGTCGATCAATGCTGTTAGAGAGAACAATTCCTGCATTATTTCTAACTGTATCTGCACATAATACTTCTGGTATGAAACAGTTAATACCTGCATGTCTGCGAAATCTTGGACTGTTGATTTAGGCAGATCTTCTTCTGATGAATTTGCTCCTTGATGGACGTCTTCATAAGGAGCATCTTCCAATGGAGGAGGAATATGAGAAATTCTTTGTTTGAGCTCTAGAATTTCTTGTCGAGCCCAACTATCAACAGGATAGGCATGTCCTATGTCATGTTGAAGGGAATCAAGATTCCTTTGGAGATCTGCAACTTCTTTCTTAAGAGAGACATGTTCAGAGACTAAATCAGAGAGTGATAGATTTTGAGGCTTGGGCTCTCTGTTGAACTTCATATATTTTTTAGTGTTCTTCTCATAGGAAGCCTCTAAAAACAGAGGTGGTTTCTTCGTAGAAGAACTTTGGCCCTTTTGAGCTGCTTTAACTGTTTTAACATATGTGTCTAAAAGAGCAGCTTTCATGTCTCCTTCTGGTAGGCTCTTAATCTGAGATAGCATTTTTGCCTCAGCCTCAGCATTTCCTTTCATATGATGCATGCAAACTTTGAGTTTTTCAACCAAAGGTAAAACAGAACTTAAAGAAGAATCACTAATATTATCTGTACAATCACACTGGAACTGGTTATCACACCTACAGACATTATGTACAACAATCTCTTCATAAGAAGAAGGCTCATCTCCAAAGGAATCAGAGGAGGACAAACAATGGGCTTGGAGAGGATGTGCCTCTAATTTAGGCCGATAGAAAGGTCCTTGGGGACAATTATTAGTATCATGGGAAGGATCTCCACATCTGTTACAACCAGATCTTGTTCTTCTTGTCTCTTCTGCAGCTCTTTTGTCTCTAAATTCTCTGGCCCTTTGTTCAGAGAGTTTTCCTTTATTCTTTCTTGCTGCATCATTATTAGGACAATGATATGCAGTATGTCCTTCTTTCCCACATATCCAACATTTCAACTTTTGTCTAAGCTCAGCTTTGTGAGTCTTTAGATGGATATCTTTGGGATCATAATAGTGGCTTCTTGGTAACCACTGATATCTTCCTTTCTTGTTCCTGTCCTGCTTATATTCTTTTCCTTTCTTTCTTGGCAGTATGTCTGTATTATAAATACCATACTGCTCGCAGACAGATTTCTGATCAGGTAAATAGGAAGATTTTGAGACAGATTTTTGCATTTTGATGATAGTACATAGTCCTAGAAAATATTTGGTTACAACAGAGTAAATTTCTCCCCAAGTATAAGTCTCATATGGAAGAGAGAAAGTGTTTTCAATCTTTAAAAAATCAACAAATCTACTAGGCAAGGCTGCCATGTATACCTGTTTCCATAAGAGATTTTTACTGTCCTTAACCTCAAATATCCTTTGTGTCCACTCTTTGTGAAATTGTTCATACTCAGACATCTTTCTACATTTCATGTTCATCAAAACAGTTTCATGTTTATCAGAGATCTCAGTCTCTATGCCACACCAGTGTTCTAATAAAAGAGTGGTTAGGTCTCCAATCATATTATTCATTGGTGTACCATCTGAATGATACACTACATCTCCTTGTTCATCTTTTAGTGTTTCTGATTCCATCTTTGCAAGCATTAATGGAGAAGAAGTGATCTCCCACCATTTTGCTGAGAGATCCAGAAAAACACTGGATGATACTCTTGCAGGCTTCTATTTCACCCTTTCCCTTCATACACATGATTTTATAAGAAGTAAACATTCTATCAATTACCTATCTGATCTGACCAACTGATAGATTGCCTAAGTTCCATTCCTGATACCATTCTTCGGCATATGATAATCCTTCAGGAATATTTCCTTTTCCTATTAGGTCAGGAGCAGCAGGTCTATGTGAATGAGGAGGTATATGTTCAAAAGAGGGATTGCTAATACTTACAAGAGAATGAGGCTCATTGGGATTTTTCTTTGAGCTTCCTGGAGGAGGAGACTCAGGGGGAAAAACACAGAAAACTTTTGTTTAGTACTCAAACCAGAAGGGTTATATATAGGAGGAGAGAGTATAGACATATGAGGAGGAGGATTTAGAAAAGAGTCCGGAATAGGTTTGTCAATTTTCTTCTTATTAAGATCAGTTAGGGATTTTCCTATAGAGGACAGGGTTGATCCTAATTCTTCCATGGTCTCTTTTTTCTCTTTCTTATTTTCAGACACATCATGCAGGACTTGATCTACTTTTGTATCAAGGTTATGAACCTTTTCTTGTAAATGATTTACAACATGGACTGTTGTATTAGTAGATACCTGCAAGTCATAGATTTACTCAGGATTTATTTCTTTTGATTCAAAAACCTGAGTAGCCATACCTCTTAAGGCAGTGTTAGTCCAATTCAATTGTTCAGACACATTTTGGACTCTTTTGTCTATGCCTGAAAGCTAGTTTCCAGTATCTATCAATAATGGATTTGCCTTGGCTTGCGTAGAATCACTTTCCAAGATAATGCTTTGAAAGGGCGGAAAGGTTGTTTTTGATTCTACAGTGTTGCCATCAATAGTCTTCCACTTTTGACCAGGTGTACTGGAAGCTTCACCAGTGACTTGGACTACTAAAGACTGTGTTAATTTCTTCCATTCATAGAAAGAAATCCAACAATCATTTTTACTCATATACTCTTTCCATTCTTTAGATAATCTTTGTTTTTCTTTGGAAGGAGTAGAGAGATAAAACTCTTCTGCCTCTGGATTAGTAAATAGGTCCCAATTTGTCATTTTCTTAATCCATTCCTCAGGGAACTGCTTGTTGGGACAACCAGCTATAACAGTTAAATACTTCATTATTTCTTCTATGGCTGGTTTCTTCATCTTTGGAGGCAGGCTATTTGAGAATCTTCTTTCAGGAATAACAGTATCACACTATTCTACATAACCTAAGCCATATTTGGGAGAGTTTGGAGTTCTGGAACCTCTATAACATTCTTGTAACCTAGGATCCAGAATGGCTATTGAAGGCATGTAGTGAATCATTTGGCATGAGGCAAATTCTGACGAAGTCGAAACAGACGACTGTACAGTGTTTTCCACTGACCTGACTGACATATAATCCATTCGGACTATTTCTACTTTTACACAGAAAGGGAGGGCTTTGAGTATTACTTACTTGCCTAAACAAGTGTTCACACAAGTTGTTGGCCTTTTCCCCAGGTAAAAGCTATAAAGCTTTGAATAGATTTTACACAGAGATATATATATTCACAGATTAAAAAAACGAACAGATCGAGAGAGATGTTCTCATACCCGGGGAAAAACAGGAGGAAGAATGTAAATTGAAGCATCAACAATACCATGTTATGGTAGACCTCCAAATCCAAGATCTAAACTTCAGGTTAAAGACTTGATAGATACTGGATCTGATTTGAATCTCCTAAACAAGCATGTAATCCCTGTAGCATATTGGGAAAAAACAGAGCTACAAGTTTCAGGATTGGGAAATATCCTAACTAACATTTCCTTTTTTGTACCAAAGGCTACTCTCCGTTTTGGCTCTTATTGTCTCAATCTCAAATTCTTTTTAGCAGAAATTCCTATAGCATGTGTTCTTGGCACACCTTTTTTAGCTGTTGTATCTCCTCATGGAACAACCCAGTTATCTCCTGAACAACCTGGCTATTTTATTACACTTGATAGAAAAAGGATAGTAAAACTTCCTTTCAGCTCTATGCCCAGATGCACAGATTCAGTAGAGATCAATCTACTCAAGGCTAGTAGGATTCAAGAAATCAAATATTTACAGTCTAGCCTACGGATTGAAACTCAACTACAAGATCCTATGTTGAAGAGTAAGATTGAATCCCTCAGAAAGTTATTCTCAGATACTACATGTTCTGAGCATCCTACTTCCTTTTGGAACCAGAAGAAACATGTTGTTCATCTGCCCTATAAAGAAGATTATGCAGGAACTCCCTGTAAAAGCCGAGCAATCCCCATGAATGTTGAATATCAGAAGCTCTGTGCTGAGGAAATCAAAATTATGCTAGAAAGAGGTTTAATCAGAAAATCTACCAGTCCCTGGAACTGTTATGGTTTTTATTTAAATAAGCATTCTGAGCAAATCAGAGGAGTACCAAGACTGGTTGTAAATTATAAGCCACTTAACAAAGTTTTGGCTGATGATACTTATCCCATACCCAACAAAAGTAACTTAGTGACCCGAATAGCTGGAGCCAAAATCTTCTCTAAATTTGATCTCAAATCTGGATTTTGGCAAGTAGCCATTGCTGAAAAAGATAAATTCAAAACAACTTTCAATATTCCAGCAGGACACTACGAATGGAATGTTATGCCATTCGGGCTCAAGCATGCGCCCTCAAAATTTCAAAGGGTTATGGATGAGGCTCTTAAGCCGTATTTTGATTGGTTGATTGTATATATAGATGATATCCTGGTCTTCTCCTCCTCTTTATACCATAATTTTAAACATCTTCAAAAGTTTCTCCATGTTTGTCAACAAGCAGGGTTGGTTCTGTCCAAGAAAAAGATGGAACTCTTTCAAACAGAGATAAAATTCCTTGGACATATTATTTCAAAAGGGAAAATTACCTTACACCCTCATGCTATAGAATTTGCAAATAAGTTTCCTGATAAGATCCTTGACAAAACCCAACTTCAAAGGTTTTTGGGAAGTCTGAACTATGTAAGCCATTTTTATAAAGACTGTGCAAAGGATCGGAAACTCTTGATTAAAAGGCTAAAACTAGAACCTAGCCCCTGGACAGAAGAACATACTCAGGCTGTCAGAAATATTAAAGCTAAAGTTCGACATCTACCTATTCTCCATGTCTCCAATGATAAATGACTAAAAATCGTTGAAAGCGATGCTAGTAATGTTGGCTGGGGAGCTGTTCTTAAACAGCAAAATGTGCAAGGCAAAGAAGAAGTCATCCAGTTTTCTTCTAGATTATGGATTGCAGTAGAACAAAATTATTCTGCTCTAGAAAAAGAGATTAAGGTTTCTCTTAATGCTGTTTATAAATTTGAATTATACTTGATCTACAAAAACTTCATCCTTAGAACTGATGCTGCAGTCATGAACAAAGTTCTGCATAAAGAACTAAAGAATCCAAGAGATCATAAATTTGCTCGATGGCAGGCCTTGTTCAGTAACTTTGATTTTGATATCCAACATATCAAAGGAACTACTAATTCTTTGGCTGATTTTTTGAGCAGAGAAAACTTGCAGGTTATTCATCAGGCCCTTATTGTTTCTATTCAGCTACGAAACAATAATGAACATATTGAAAATATTCCTGACAGGCTTCCTTGGGAGGAATACCGACAGTTATGGGTTCCAAGGTGGGGCTTGAGACAAAAGAAGATTATTAGTCCTACTACTCAAATGCTCTATTCTGTCCTGGTCCCTGAAGTCCGATGACAAGGACCATCTAATCTTCTTTCCCCTATTGTTCAACAAGCTAACGGATATGCTATTGAAGCAGGACAACATCTAACATAATGGTTTCATGATCTTGATTTAATATGGAAGAGAGAAGACATTGAGCAGAAACAAAAATATTTCTGCCTAAACAGGCCAAGAACACTATTTCAATGGCCTGAACAAAAGAGTGAAATCATCTTTCCAGAAACCTGCTACAACTATTATGAATATAGTCGACTATGGTGGAATGTATTCTATCAAGAAGATACTTATTTTATTGTGAAATTTGGTTGTGTACAATCAGCTACAAACTCTAATCCACCATCTTGGCTTTATTCCTGGTGGCAAGACTTTGGAGTAAATAAAGAAGAAGCTGGCCCAAATATACTAGCCCGATTCTATCAGCTCCAGCATGTCATAGATCTCAACTATCAAGGGCCAAATGATCAAGAAATGTATCAGCTCTATCTTCAAAATCATTTTCAATGGGAAATCAAAATACAAACTATGCTGCAAAGACAAAATGGTATATTACAATATATACGAAAGATCTATACCAAATCTTGGGATACATTGTATTATCCAGAAACGTTTTCTACTCATATTGAAAACGACTGAGAAGCTATCAGTAACTCATGTCTAGATAGCCGACAGTGGCGCTATCCGTTTTCCGTGGGTTGTCGATATCAACTCCACAGTGTAATTTGTACATAATTAGATAGGTGTCAGGTCTTGTCTAAAGTAATCATGAAGACTTGGAGCACTTCTCCAACTTTTGGTGAGGTTTGACTCACATCTCCATGGCTACTAGTACGTCTATTGTTTCTGATAAGTCACGGATGGGATCTTGCATGATAACCCATGTGAACTTACTAGTGTCAATAAAGCTTGTCGGATCTTTTGGTCCCACAACTTCTTCTTTCGATGATTTGATCAGGGAATTCTGCGTGACTACCCTGTCTAATCTATGCTTTAATAAAGATTTTCGGGTACGAGATCCTCTCGTGAACTGATGTGGTGGCCAACACTTGGGGCCATGAGTCATATTTTGTATCCATTACAATCATACCTCTCCTCCACAAATTTGTTATATAATGAGGATGAGTCTCTCATTTGATTCATTCGAAGTCAGTGTGAGTTTGAGTCGACTAGCTTCCCTTTCTTTGAAGCTCGTGTCTTTCTGTCTAGTCTTAGGGTGTTGTGATAAGCCTGCGCGATCTGGCTCAGCCAACGTGAACCTAAAGTGGCAGCAATACATAGATTGATTATGTCTTAGTGTATGAGCATTATGCTCAGTCGAGAGATGAGTCTGTGCCTCCTGCACACATTGTAATACACGCAGAGCAATTTGGCTCATATTGAATAAAAATACTCTGATATTTCAAACCTTCCACATTCTCTTGCAAAATCTAATGCTTGTGACTTACATATTTTATGCGCTCATTATGATTCTGGTTCATTAGCCAGTATTTGCAGTCTCTGTGCGTATGCCCAGGCCTAAGTTGTCCCGCCAGGGTGTTAAAGTTGACCAGAGGGTGGAGTGGCAGTCGCAGTGATAGCCGGTAGTAAGTCCCGCGAAGGCAAGGAGGCCGCTAGGGCAGTGGTAGGCTAAAAGGTGAACTATAGCTTCAGTTAGCTCAGTTTCATATAGACCCCGGGTAGCTTCAGGAGGAAGGGTAAGTAAAGCGGTTAACCCGCCGGTATTCGTACTAGAGAAAGTAGCAGAAATTTGAAGATCAATGTCAGAAGGAAATAGCGCATAAACAAATCAAACAAGGCAAGCACGTGAGCAATTCAGCAAGCTTCAACGATCGCCAGATCAACTCCGTCGGAGGAAGCCCCTGATTACAAATTATATCAGAGCCATCACTCATTTTTTTCCCCGGGTATGAGAACACCTCTCTCGATCTGTTCATTTTTTAATCTGTGAATATATATATCTCTGTGTAAAATCTATTCGAAGCTTTCTAGCTTTTACCTGTGGAAAAGGCCAGCAGCTTGTGTGAACACTTGTTTAGGCAAGTAAGTAATACTCAAAGCCCTCCTTTTCTGTGTAAAAGTAGAAATAGTCTGAATGGATTCTATGTCAGTCAGGTCAGTGGAAAACATTGTACAGTCGTCTGTTTCCACTTCGTCAGAATCTGCCTCATGTCAAATGATTCACTACATGCCTTCAATAGCTAGTCTGGATCCTAGGTTACAAGAATGTTATAGAGGTTCCAGAACTCCAAACTCTCCCAAATATGGCTTAGGTTATGTAGAACAGTGTGATATTATTATTCCTGAAAGCAGATTCTCAAATAGCCTGCCTCCAAAGATGAAGAAACCAGCCATAGAAGAAATAATGAAGTATTTAATTGTTATAGCTGGTTGTCCCAACAAGTAGTTCCCTGAGGACTGGATTAAGAAAATGAAAAATTGGGACCTATTTACTAATCCAGAGGCAGAAGAGTTTCATCTCTCTACTCCTTCCAAAGAAAAACAAAGATTAGCTGATGAATGGAAAGAGTATATGAATAAAAATGATTGTTGGATTTATTTCTATGAATGGAAGAAATTAACACAATCCCTAGCAGTCCAAGTCACTGGTGAAGCTTCCAGTACACCTGGCCATAAATGGAAGACTATCGATGGCAACATAATAGAATCAAAAACAACCTTTCTGCCTTTTCAAATCATTATCTTGGAAAGTGATTCTACGCAAGCCAAGGCAACCCCTTTATTGATAGATACTGGAAACCAGCTTTCAGGCATAGATAAAAGAGTTCAAAATGTGTCTGAACAATTGAATTGGACAAATACTGCCTTAAGAGGCATGGCTACTCAGGTTGTTGAAACAAAAGAACATGTAAAGCCTGAGCAAATTTATGATTTGCAGGTATCTACTAATACAGCAGTCCATGTTGTAAATCAAATCAATAACAAGGTTCATGACCTTGATAAAAAGGTAGATCAAGTCCTGCATGATGTTTCTGAGAAGCAGACAGAGAAAAGAGAAACAATGGAAGACTTAGGATCAGCACTTTCAGCCATAGGAAAATCTTTGACTGATCTTAACAAGAAGAAAATTGATAAACCTATTCCTGACTCTTTTCTCAATCCTCCTCCTCACATGTCTATTCTCTCTCCTCCTGTATATAACCCTTCTGGTATTAATACTAAACAGAAATTTTCTGTGTTTTTTCCCCCTGAATCTCCTCCTCCATAAAGCTCCAAGAAATCTCCTAATGAGCCTCATTCTCTTGTAAGCATTCGCAGGCCCTCCTTTGAACAGATACCCTCCCATTCACATAGACCTTCTGCTCCTGATCTAGCAGGAAAAGGAAAAATTCCTGAAGGCCTTTCATATGTTGAAGAATGGTATCAGGAATGGAATATTGATAATTTATCAGTTGGTCAGATCAGACAGGTCATTGACAGAATGTTCACATCATATAAAATTATGTGTATGAAAGGAAAGGGTGAAATAGAAGCCTGCAAAAGTCTTATCCAGTGTTTCTCTGGATCCCTCAGTAAATGGTGGGAGATTACTTCTTCCCCATTAATGCTTGCAAAGATGGAGTCAGAAACTCTAAAAGATGAACAAGGAGATGTTGTGTATCATTCTGATGGTACCCCAATGAATAATATGATTGGATCCCTAACCACTCTTTTATTAGAACACTGGTGTGGTACTGAGACTGAGATCTCTGACAAACATGAAACTGTTTTGATGAATATGAAATGCAGAAAAATGTCTGAGTATGAACAGTTTCATAAAGAGTGGACACAAAGAATATTTGAGGTCAAAGATAGCAAGAATCTCCTATGGAAACAAGTTTACATGGCAGCTCTGCCTAGTAGATTTGTAGATTTTTTGAAGATTGAAAATACATTCTCCCTTCCATATGAGACCTATACTTGGGGAGAAATATATTCTATTGTAACCAAATCTCTGCTAGGACTTTTTACTAGCATCAAGATGCAAAAATCTGTCTCTAAATATTCCTATTTACCTGATCAAAAGTCTGTATGTGATAAGTATGGTATTTATAATACAGAAATACTACCCAGAAAGAAAAGAAAAGAATACAAGAAAGACAGGAATGAAAAAGGAAGATCTAAATGGATATCTCGAAGCCATTATTATGATCCTAAAGATATTCATTTAAAAACCCACAAAGTTGAGCTTAGACAAAAGCTCAAATGTTGGATATGTGGAAAAGAGGGACATACTGCATATCAATGCCCTGAAAATGATGTTGCAAGGAAGCATAAAGGAAAGTTTTCAGAACAAAGGGATAAAGAATACAGAGAAAGAAAAGCTGCAGGAGAGACTAGAAGTGTTAGATTTGGTTGCAACAGATGTGGAAATCCTTCCCATGATACTAATGATTGTCCTCAAGGGCCATTCCCCAAATTAGAAGCACATCCTCTCCAGGCCCATTGTTATTCTTCTTCTGATTCTTCTGGAGATGAGTCTTCTTCTTATGAAGACATTGTTGTAAATAATGTTTGTAGGTGTGATAACCAATTCCAGTGTGCTTGTACATATTTTTCTAGTGATTCTTCTACTAGCTCTTTTTTACCACTGATTGAAAAACTCAAAGTTTGCATGCATCACTTAAAGGGAAATGTTGATGCCGAGGCACAAATGTTAGCACAGATTAAGAGCCTCCCAGAAGGAGAAATGAAAACTGCTCTTTTAGACACATATATTAAAACAGTCAAAGCAGCTCAAAAGGGTCAGAATTCTTCTACAAGGAAACCACCTTTATTCTTAGAGGCTTCCTATGAGAAAAATACAAAGACTTATATGAAGTTTAATAGAGAGCCCAAGCCTCAAAACTTGTCACTCTCTGATTTAGTCTCTGACCATGTTTCTCTTAAAAAGGAAGTTTCATATCTTCGAAGGAATCTTGATTCTCTTCAACAAGAAATAAGACATGCCTATCCAGTTGATAGTTGGGCTAGACAAGAGATTCTAGAGCTCAAAGGAAAAATTTCTCAAATTCCTCCTCCATTGGAAGATTCCCCTTATGAAGACGTCCATCAAGGAGCAAATTCATCAGAAGAAGATTTGCCTAAATCAACAGTTCAAGATTTCTCAAACATGCAGGTATTGACTGTTTCATATCAGAAGTATTATGTACAGATACAGGTAGAAATAATGCAGGAATTCTTCTCTCTCATAGCTTTAATAGACACAGGGTCTGACATAAATCTCCTGCATAAAGAAAAAATTCCAGCTAAATACTGGGAACCTAGCTCTGTTTGTGTCACAGGGTTAGGAAATAAAGATGTGAATTTCCAATATGAAATACCAAGAGTTAATATACTACTAGAGGAATACAGCATTGGGATGCGCTTCCATATTGACGAAGCACCTATTGATTGCATCCTAGGAACACCTTTTTTATCTATGGTATCTCCTCATGGTTCTTGTACTATAAATGGATCTCCTGGTTATTTCCTTACTATTCCACCTCTGGCAGACCAACCCCCGAGGACTATTAAAATGAAATTCACTACTGAAAATTATTGGTAGGTTGGCTATTTGAATTGCATGGTTATTGTAAAGCAATTCAATAAAGAAACTGGAAAAGCTGAGCAGCATTATTATGCTGACACTATGCCTTGGTCTACTTTCAAAGCTTTTTGGCACCCTACATGGAAGCTAAGGCATTCGGAAGAACTTGAATTGGGACTTCCAGGGTTCTCAAGGAACACTAATCCCACAGTGATTCCTCCACAACACATTCTTGGCCAGATGCATGCACCCATCATTCAGACCAGCAGAGAAAAGTTGATTGATCTCGGAGATTTGACCAGACTCGGGACAGCTGAAACACAATGGTATGAACCATCTATCAGATCTTGGTGTAGATCTCCAGTATATCATTCTTTTCAGATCAATCGAATGAGAGCATTTGCTGAGTGGCCTGAAGGGAATCCTCATAATTTAATTCATGGATTAACATATGCTCAATATCAAGCAACTTGGTTTAATGCTTTTCTTTGGAAAAGTAGATTCGAGTTCTTCTACACTAAATTGAATTTTGCACACATGTTCAGAGAATTTGAAGAACCAAGTTGGCTCATGGAATGGTGGGAACAATTTGGTATAAATCCTGTTGGAATTAGTCCAGAGGTCAGTGAAACTGCTAGGATGTTTCCACAGTGGCACAAAGATTTAAACTCCATCAGTGATTTATACAATGAAGAACAATTTAAAGACATTTTTATTCAGGAAAAATATCCATGGGTCCTCCGGACAAAGTTCATGTATGAAGAAGAAGAAGACGAAGAACCTATACTTCTTCGACAAGTATATACTTAGCATTGGGATCCATACCGTTTCAACTTCAACCATTGGGAAAGACCTCCTGATTAAACAAAAATGTAATTCATGTCTAGATAGCCAACAATGGAGCTATCCGTTTTCCGTGGGTTGTCGATATCAACTCCACAGTGTAAAGTGTACATAGTTAGGAGTCATGTCTAGAATAATCATGAAGACTCGGAGCACTTCTCCGACTTTTGGTGAGGTTTGACCCACATCTTCATGACTACTAGCACGTCTATTGTTTCTGATAAGTCACGGATGGGATCTTGCATGATAACCCATGTGAACTTACTAGTGCTAATAAAGTTTGTCGGATCCTTAGGACCCACAAATATTGCTTTCGGTGATTTGATCAGGGAATCCTGAGTGACTCCCCTGTCAAAAGTTTGCTTTAATAAAGATTGTTGGATACGGGATCCCCTCGTGAACTGATGTGGTGACCAACACATGGGGCCATGAGTCATATCTTGAGTCCAAGCAATCATGCCTCTCCTCCGAAAAATTGTTATATAAGGAGGATGAGTCTCTCATTCAGGGCATTCGAAGTCAGTGTGAGTTTGAGTCGACTAGCTTCCCTCTCTTTGAAGCTCGTGTCTTTCTATCTAGTCTTAGGGTGTTGTGATAAGCCTGCGCGATCTGGCTCAGCCAGCGTGAACCTAAAGTGGAAGCAATACATAGATTGAGTCTCTCTTAGTGTATGAGCATTATTCTCAGTCAAGAGATGAGTTTGTGCCTCGTGCACACATTGTAATACCCGCAGAGAAATTTGGCTCATATTGAATAAAAATACTCTGATATTTCAAAGCTTCTGCATTCTCTTGCAAAATCTAATGCTTGTGACTTACATAGTTTATGCGCTCATTATGATTCTGGTTCATTAGCCAGTATTTGCAGTCTCTGTGCGTTGGTATTCCCAGGCCTAAGTTGTCCCACCAGGGTGTTAAAGTTGACCAGAGGGTGGAGTGGCAGTCGCAGTGATAGCCGGTAGTAAGTCTCGCCAAGGCAAGGAGGCCACTAGGGCAGTGGTAGGCTAAAAGGCGAACTATAGCTCCAGTTAGCTCAGTTTCATATAGACCCCGGGTAGTTTCAGGAGGAAGGGTAAGTAAAGCGATTAACCCGCCGGTATTCGTACTGGAGAAAGTAGCAGAAATCTGAAGATCAATGTCAGAAGGAAATAGCGCATAAACAAATCAAACAAGGCAAGCACGTGAGCAATTCAGCAAGCTTCAACGATCGCCAGATCAACTCCGTCGGAGGAAGGCTAGCAGCTTGTGTGAACACTTGTTTAGGCAAGTTAGTAATACTTAAAGCCCTCCCTTTTTGTGTAAAAGTAGAAATAGTCCTAATGGATTCCAAGTCAATGTCTTTTAGAGAATTAAGAGAGTCTGAAGAAACCAGTACTTCTGGCTCAGATGGTTTAGCCGGGATGTTTGAACTCAGTCGTTCTTCTACTGTAAATGAGGATAACCTTGAAATAGTTGAGGAAAATCCTCAGGTTGCTTGGAAATTACCATCTATAGATCCCTCTAAATTTTATAAATATCTCAGCATGTTCCACCTGACAGCCATTACAATAATATTTGTCAAAGAATCCACTAGTACTATACAACAGAATAGCAATGAAGTCCAAACTATATCCCTTTTAGATCTCGTTGCCATTAGAAAAGAAGCCAAGAAGAATGGAACAAAATTCATTCATTTTGGGTGTATCCGAATAGGGATAAATGCTCTTGTGCATAAAGGTATTAATGCCTATGTTTTATGTATACTTCGGGATCTGACACATAATAAGTTTACCGACTCCATTATTGGAGGGATAGTAGCCCCATTATCCAATGGTCCTGTTTACTTCGACTGCTATCCAAAATTTTCTGTCTCTGTCACAGACGAGACCCTTGGGGATATATTAAAGCTTCAGATCTTAACCACAGGATTTGATATGAAAGGAAAAAGACATAATGTTGCTATTCTAGCCAAAGGATGTTTCTGATATACAAATACTATGTATCCTGCGGTTCTACATGCTCCAAGCAAAGACTCTTTGACCAGCACTCTTGTTGTCACTGATGCATTGAATCAAAAGGTTGAACATAGCACTATAAGATGGGAAGAGTTAAAATTTCCTTCTGATTGGGTATTAGATACTCCAAAACTACCTATTCAAAGATCCATCACATCTGCCCAAATCCGTGAGTCAGATGGATCTGCAGTCCTTTCTTTTCCTCAAAGCCAGTTTTCTCGAAGCTCAACCTGGCCAAAGCCTTCAAGATATCCTCCCCCTGTTCCCAAATACTGCATGCATACAAGCCTCCAGTCTATAGCTTGACAAATAGGGGAAGTTTCTTTTTCTGTACAATGTCCTGATTGTAATGAATTAGTTAGCTTATCTTCTTTAAGTACATCCACTTCTACTTCTAATCCTAATCTTCTTTTCCAACATGAAGGGCATAATCCTAGATCTAATCTACCTCCTCCTCCCTCTACTGCTAAAGATGTTTGCCCTCATCCGCAATGCTCTGAAATTCCATTTCCCCATGACTCACATTGCTTAGTTATGCAACAGAGCATAAATGAAGAGATTATGAGAAGACTGTCAATACCTTTTGCCAAAAATATCCAAAAGCCATCTTGCACTGAAATCAGAAAATACCTTAGACTTGCAAGAGGATGTTCCAAAGAATCTGTATCAGAAACATGGATCAAAAACATGATGAACTGGGATTTGTATACTCATCCCAGGGCAAATACATTTGCAGAATCTACAAGCCTCACAGATAAGATCGCTCTATCTATGGATTGGAAGGCTTATATGGACAAACATCAATTATATCTGTCCTTTTATGAATGGTATTTTACTCGAGTTACAATGGCCTCTCAGTTGACACCTATTTCTGCACCTCTCATCTCATGTCCAGTACATACGCTTTATGTTTCTGACCTTGGCCAAGAATTGAAGAAACTCAAAGAAAAACAAAAGCAAGCCGAAAAGAAAGAAGAAGAAAAACAGGAGGAAGAATGTAAATTGAAGCATCAGCAATACCATGTTATGGTAGACCTCCAAATCCAAGATCTAAACTTGAGGTTAAAGACTTTTATAGATACTGGATCTGATTTGAATCTCCTAAACAAGCATGTAATCCCTGTAGCATATTGGGAAAAAACAGAGCTACAAGTTTCAGGATTGGGAAATATCCTAACTAACATTTCCTTTTTTGTACCAAAGGCTACTCTCTGTTTTGGCTCTTATTGTCTCAATCTCAAATTCTTTTTAGCAGAAATTCCTATAGCATGTGTTCTTGGCACACCTTTTTTAGCTATTGTATCTCCTCATGGAACAACCTGGCTATTTTATTACACTTGATAGAAAAATGATAGTAAAACTTCCTTTCATCTCTATGCCCAGATGCACAGATTCAGTAGAGATCAATCTACTCAAGGCTAGTAGGATTCAAGAAATCAAATATTTACAGTCTAGCCTACGAATTGAAACTCAGCTACAAGATCCTATGTTAAAGAGTAAGATTGAATCCCTGAGAAAGTTATTCTCAAATACTACATGTTCTGAGCATCCTACTGCCTTTTGGAACCAGAAGAAACATGTTGTTCAACTGCCCTATAAAGAAGATTATGCAGGAACTCCCTGTAAAAGTTGAGCAATCCCCATGAATGCTGAATATCAGAAGCTGTGTGCTGAGGAAATCAAAATTCTGCTAGAAAGAGGTTTAATCAGAAAATCTACCAGTCCCTGGAATTGTTATGGTTTTTATGTAAATAAGCATTCTGAGCAAATCAGAGGAGTACCAAGACTGGTTGTAAATTATAAGCCACTTAACAAAGTTTTGGCTGATGATACTTATCCCATACCCAACAAAAGTAACTTAGTGACCCGAATAGCTGGAGCCAAAATCTTC
>ML777878.1:718443-730068 GCA_009831015.1 Picea engelmannii
TTTTTATTATATACATCACTCAAATGGTGGATAGAGGAATTAGATATGTATATTTTAAATCCACCCTCCATTTCGAAAATTGTGACTAGGCCTTTGTGCCATATCCCATAGTATACATTTTACCTCTATCATGTACTCATCCTTACCAACAACTTCGTTTGCAATTACTGCATAAAGATAACTCATAATAAATATGCCTTCAATAATTATTTATACTCTCTCATAGTTTGATAAGGATTTTAGAACCTTCATATACACCAATTCATTGGAATGTAGATTATTGGAAATCAGTTGATGCCAATTCCATAGATGTGTGCACATATTAACATATGGAAGGCTCATCAAAATTGTTTGGTAGGGACTCCCAAAGTATATTTGGAACCCAACTAGCACTCTTCAAAACCTTCAAAATCTCCTCAACTAGAATTTAATTGCTAACAAGGCTCAAATGGAACCCATCACTGCAACTTATTTAGAAAACCATGCATGTTAACATAAAAATATTAAGGGCATGTCATGCAAAATTAAGAGCATAACATATGGTACTAATTATTCCTTTAATTAAAACTATAATATTAGGACCTCGGTAACAATGTGTATGAAGGTGAGGAATCCCCAAAACAATTATAGAATACAAAGACTAGTTAGATCACCCTTGCACTAGATTAGGATATAACTTGATTTATTTTAAAATCACCAACAATTTTTAACATCAAAGTGAAATACCATATGGAAAATTGTCCTAGCCCAATTGTTGTGACATAGGTACACTGTAACACCCTGTTTCCCCCAAGACTGTAATTATTCTTAAGACTTCATGTATTGTGATTAATGAAGCATGTAATGGTGTTTATGTTAATGAAAAACACTAGAAAATTGACTGAGAAGGAATCCTTGCAGTACTAGCCATGATACCACAAGTGGGACTGGTGAGGTGGTACTAGGAATTTTCAATGAAGAAATTAGGAAGCTCGCCAACAATCCAACCTACACATAAATGCCTTGAATGTATAACTTTTCCAACGTACCTCGATTGTCTTGACCACAAGAAACTCATTTATGTCATTCAGGTTTGGTAGTTAATCTATTATAACTTCCTACATAATTGGTACTTGGAAGAGTGAAGGGTCGACTGAAGCGTTAGCCAGGAGTACACAAGGATTTTCCCCTTCAATTTAGGAGCTTCACTTGGGGGATTTATTTTAAAAGAATTCATTGAGAATCCCGAGAAATATGGAGAAAATTCCAACGAGGAAGAAGGAAAAAAAGGATGGGGGCACATAGATGCAAAGGCAGGGATGTGCGGATGCACATAGAATAAACATATGCAGACACACGCATTCACATATCCAGAGGAATAGAGAACACACACACACATATGAGTTGAAAACTCACAAACAAATGGTGATGCGCTTGAGCAAACATGATCATGCATACAAATCTGAGCAATATAAGACTGGGAAGATTTTATGAGGAAAACATGAATTTTTCCCAAGATTTGAATGGTCACCTTGGAATGGAGAAGACCCATATCCACACTGGAGCAATAGATGATCGTGATTTGATGTTTACTGGAAGAAACCAACATTGGTAAGGTGATGTCGTTGAGGGATTGTGTAACAAAGAAGGGACTCCCTTGTGTAGAGGAAATCCAGTTGGGAAGGTTCATGATAAACTCGTGGAGGTCCTGAGATTAGTGGGAAGAGGGAAACATATGTTGTTTCCAGTCGAGTGAAGGAGAGTAACCTTCCTGATCCATTATTTGACTTGGAAATCAACTAAGAGAGTCCCCTGGTGGTATCATGGCTTGGCACAAGGGTGGCTTGCTATAGAAAGGAAAAGTGTAGCATATCCTACGGTTGGGTGGAAAGACATTTCCCCTCAATCAAATGGTTGGTTGGAAGACTTTATTGAGCAAATAAGTGTTTCCCTGAATATGGGTATTGAATGTTTATTAATGCATGTAAATTAAATTATGTTCATGTCAATGGTTTTATTTTGATGATTGAATGTTGAATTCTAAATTGGGTGAAATAACTATAATGATTGTATGAGAGGCTAGTGCTGGCCAATAATCCTATGTTTTTCCCAGTATTTTGAAATGGAAAGTTTACAAGATATAAATTTTCATTTGGGTGTTAGGGAAGAGTATTTCTTGCCTACTAGGAAGTGGTTTAAAATCCCAAAGAAGTCGAGATAAACCCTTGTGAGAATAAGTCAAGAAGGATTGTAGGATTGTTAAGTCCAAAGACAACCCTTAAACCCTTTGAAAACCTTTATTTAAACCTAGAGGAATGATAACTGTTGATTCAACATGAAGAGTATATCCCTGATCATGCGTCAAAGATCTAGGCTTCGTGAGGAGTTTTTCGTAAGGAAATCCCAAGGTAAAAATTCATAGTGGATTCCTGATGGGAGAATTCCAAGTGGTTATGAGTCGTTGATATATTAGAGGATGGGTCGATGAGATCTAGGCCATAGAAACCCCGAGCACTAAGTCGACAAGCCTGTTGGGAGATTGGAGTTAAAGAAAGTTTGGGAGGAGGTGTAGGAGAAGTTTATGATGGGAAATGTTTGATGCCAAGCACTCGAGGACAAGGAGAACCATAGATTTGTTGATATGGATGCCAACAGGTTTTGGGCCATTGGATTTAAAAAAATCCATCTTGAAGAAGGAACTTTGTCAAAGTGGTGGTGCTGGTTAAATATTGAGTAGTTGTGGGATCTTATTGATATTTTTTCGTTGGATGCAGGATCTAAGGACCATTGGATCCATTAGAGAATTTCTCGTCAGGAAGAATCGATTGGGAAGTCTCATGGTTGCGGGGAATGGACACATTCCGATGGCGGAAGTTCGAGGAGCGGGAGACCGTTGATTTGAGGGTAAGGAAACCCGACACGATCACAACTGTAGATTTTCTTGTGGACCGCACCAGATAAATTTTTAAGAAGAGAACGAGCGAGGTGATATCCTTCACATAACTTGAGATGTCGAACACATTGAGACCATTGATTTCATCGCCTGAAGACCGTTGGATCTGTCGCAAGTAGAGTCGCCAGAGAAATTTGATCGGGATTGAAGCATGGGTTGTGTGACTTACATTTACGATTAGAGAGCAACCCGACTCACTATAGATCGCCGATTTTTTTGGGTGATTGATTTAGATCCATCCAATTAGGGATGAGTATTCCTCGTCTGTGGAACACCATTTCTCCAATGAATTGTTGAGAAAGAATGGGAGACACATATATGGATTTGTCATATTTGCACGTGATGCAAAAGATGAAGAAAAATTCCTTGTGTGCATCATGACGAACAAAGGTCGCATAAAGGGTGAGAACTTGACACCAAAATTTGAGTGGAGAGAAATTTTCGATATCCCGCCAGACTAAGAAGGTTAAGGGGGTCGGGTGTGTTATAGAGTGGTATCAAAGCGGTGTTCAAACTCTAGGCTTGAATGGGTCGCCAAAGGTCGTATGACAGTTTCAGAAAAATTATATGATAGAATCATACACTCTATATTTTTGAATGATATAACCATGTTAATGAATATTGACAATGGTTTTGAGTAGGATTGATGAGAACGTATGGAGTCCTAGCTCGAGATTGTCAAATCAAACTGATATTTGACAAGGCCGAGAATTTTATACCAATGATTTTTAAATGTAATGTCTAACAATGTTTCATTGTTTCAGTACGTAGGGCATATTGAAAGAGAAATATAAGTGAATGGTGCAATATAGTATGGAGGACACCTCACACTTTCGAGATGAAGAATCTAATGACAAGAGGGCCAAAGAAACCCCTCTAGATTTTGTAGCCACTATCAGAAGTATAAAAGTTGAAAATGAAAGGCTTATGAGAGCTCAAGACGAGCAGGAAGAGTTGAATGCAATGCTACTGTAGAGTTTATCAGATATTCATAAACACTTGCAATAAGTTACAACTGTTACTAATGAAAGACTACAAAAATATGAGAAATTGAAGATCCCTTGATATATGTCTAGTAGCATGGGCCAGCTGACAACAATGTAGAAAAAAATTCTTCCAAGAAAAGGCATCGAGATGCTAAGAAGAGCATAGTTAGTGGAGATACTTCCACAAACTCATCTGGTGGGAAGACCACTACATAGGAATTTTCTAGTAGTGACATTGGATCAAGTGTTCCCAAGAAGAAGAAAAAAAGACACTCACAGATTTCTTTGACATAAAAGTTCAAGAAGGCTAAGCTTCCTACCTTCGACGAAGAAATCAAGAAGGGAAAAAAAGTTGAGGCTTGGCTGTTAGGGCTAAGGAAGTATTTTTGAGTACACAACTACTCAGAAAATACCAAGGAGAAGATAACCATATTAAATTTGAATGGAGGATATTTCATATGGTGGGAGGAACTCAAGGAAGTTAAAGGATTAGAGGAAAGAAAGATGAATTGGAAGCAGTTTGAGAAACATTTTAGGAAAGCATATCTATCGGAAAAGTACTATGATGGAAAAATTAAAGAGTTCCATGAATACAAGTTGGGGCAACTTACTATGGATGTTTATTCCAAGAGGTTCTTAGAGTTGTTGAGCCATGTTCCCTACCTTAAGGATGAGAAAGCAAGGATATAGTGTTTCCTTAGTGGTTTGCCACACAATCCTATCGGGATAAGATTAAGTTTAATGAGCCTAAGACCCTAGAAGATACCATTAGGAAGGATAAGTGTTGTTATGATCAATCCAAGCATATGCAAGAGCCTGTTAGGGATTGGAAGAAAAAAAATAAGTCTGGATTTCAGAGGAAGGGATTTAAACCATCCCAATATAAGAATCCCAAGAAAGGTACTCAGTTCGGTCATTAAGGAAAAGGTATGCACTAGTATATTTTTCCATCCCAAAGTGGGAACAGGTCAACAGAACAAGAAAGAGAGAAAGTAGAGGAGCATAAGAAATGACTTCTAGAGTGTTTTGGTTGTGGATAGGTACATTTATTGAGATATTTCTCTCACATGAAGCATGACAAAAAAAGAGTTTACCATGTTCGGGAGGCTACTATGGTCAATGATGTGGCCATGAGTGTGTCAATGATATATGCAACTATTGATAATCAACAAGCAGACCACCAAGCTTATGTGGTGGATTTGGAAGGTATAATTTCCAAGCAACCTATTTATGTTTTTATTGAACCGGGTTCTAACCTTAGTTATGTTTCACCTCAATTTGTTGAAGCATGTTCCCTACAAAGAAAGAAGCATGCAAAATCATGGTTGGTTTATTTAGCCACATGGACTAAGAGAAAAGTAGCAGAGGTAATAGAGGCTTGCCCATTGGAAATGAGTGGACTGAACACTCAAGCAACCTTAAACATCCTACCCTTAGGATCATACAATGTGTTGATGGACATGGACTTGTCGACTGTCTGTAAGGAAAGATTGAATTTCTAGGATAAGACCTTAGAATGTGAGGATGAAGAAGGAAACATGAAGGTGTTGCAAGGCATTCAAAAGCTTGTATTAGTTAGGTAGATATCAACAATACAACTCAAGAATTTTGGTTGAAAAGGGTGTCCCTTTTATGAAATACAAGTTCTCAATGAAGTGGAGAATAAAGAGTTGAAGTTTGAGGATCACCCAGTGATATGTGAATTTAAAGATATATTCCTGGAGGAGGTACTTGGACTTTCTCCTAAGTGAGATCTCAATTTATCGATATATTTTGTACCCGGAGTAGTACCAGTTGTTAGCGCTAGAAGTTGTCCCTAGACCGCGTTAGGAACAAGCCTAGCACATTGTATTTCAAAAGTTTAAAAGAAAAATAATTTTAAAGAGGTGGGAAGATCACACTTTTGATCTTAAAAGTGACTTAAACGATAAGTTGTCAAGACCTCTTCTCTATGTGTAGCAAATCACATAAACAAAACCATTAGTTGAGTCAAGTGAGAGTAGGGTATATGTTGGAGAAGAATATATGCAACAAGACTAGTAAGCATAAAAGAGCAATCTGTTCTTTGATGTAATTAACCAGTAGAAGAATAAATCTTAAACTCAGAAATCCTTCCTGAACCAGATTTAAAGGATCTTAAACACACATGTGGTGAAGATTGAACTATAAAAATAGGTAAATCCTCTCGGCGCATACACACAACCATACAATCATATAATAGTAATAATGTGTTCAAGATGGAGAATTATAAATGATAAACAAAAGAGAATGGTACACACCAACTAATGACTTCATTAACCACTGAAATCTTTACATAGATAAGGTCAATCCAAACAATTGTATAAGATAAAGTCTTTTAGGCAAACATGGATCCAACCCTTTCTTCTTCTACATCATTTCATATATAGTGTTTTGAATTAGTTACATGTACTTAAGGTTGATCCTGGCTATCAGGGACAACTCAAAACTAATCCCTACAAAAACCCAAAATGAATTTCTACCTTTGACTGCTGATGTACAAAATAATAACAGTTTTACAAAAAAATCCTATGATCAAGGAAACAACCTAGCATAAAATATTCTTAGCTTGATCTGTACTCCATTCAGATGATAACACTGCAACATCCTCTTAATCCTTCCCAGATACATCTGGTCTCCAATAATTCATGTGAATCCATCTTTTGACAACTCGATCTTAGTGCCCAATCTTCCTATATCTTCATATCCCAATATGGTTTTTTGATCCACAAATGGTGCATAGACTTACCAACTGATGCATTAGATGCCAACATAGTTTACAACCTTCCTCTGTTTGTAAAAATAGGAAACTGGTTGGTATTTGTATCAAAATAGGCTGCTACAGGTGTTCCGATAGCGCCTCGGTTTTTATTGTGAATGCGATTGCAGGAACTTCCTGTAGCGACTTATAAAAAATGAATTTGCCCACTTTTTAAATCCTTTCTTCTCTCAGGTTGCAACATACCATCACAAAAAGAAATGTGATACTTTTATAAATGAGAAACAAAAAGGGTTATCTCATAGTCCATCCTCTATCACAATTTTTAGGGTTCTTAAACTGTAAAATTTCCATGAAGCACAAATGAAGCTACTTCAACTAATAAATCCAGACTATTTCTTCTGGTTTGCTTAGACTGAGATCTAGTTATCATTTTGGAAAGCTTATCATCTTTAGATCCCATCCTAGGATTTGAGCCCTTCACATTACTCTTACCCTGTTTTCTAGAAGAGGCTTTGTTTGTGCTTGTAGGAGTCTTTTTATCCATGCTCGAGCCTCCTTTTTTAGAATTACTCTTCTCAATCTTGACTATAGGGATTTTCTTCTTAGTAGGTGTATTCTTCGTAGGTTTTACAGTCTTATCATCAATAATGATGATATTCTCTGTTAGAGAAGGTTTATATGTCGCTTCAGCCTTCATCTTGAACTTGTTTCGAGGCCTTGTGCTTCGTTTCCTCCCCAAAATTTTGTACCTAGAGGTATCATCTTCATAGGAACTCGATATGTGAGGAGTGACCTATGGAATAGGTTCTTCAAGATGTATAGGGTCTTCAATTTCTGCTGATGTTTTTCCAATTTGTTAATCTTCTACTGAAACCCTATATTTTCCTAACCTCTTAGCCCTTTTTGAGTAAGTTTTTTGTGAAAAAGGGAAAGGGTGCTTACCTCCACCTAATATGTGAGAGGACCTCGTCTCTTCCTTCTGGCTGACTATAGATTTTGCAGGTTTGATTGGAGTCTTTAAGCAAGCTCCTCGTTTACCTCTCTTCGCACTGACTGATTGACTGGTGCTAACTGGAGTTTCTTGATAAAGTTCAACAACAATTGCATGAGTTTGTGAAGAAGGAGGATATTCTTCCCTCTTGAACCCTGACTAAATAAAAAATGGATTCCAAGTCTTCTGCAATTTCCCTAATTCATCCTTAACAAGAACTTTAATCAACCCTTGATGAAAAATTATGTGAGAAGGGGCACTGGGGTTTCCTTGAACCCTCATAGCCATCTTGTTGAGATCCCTTAAGATGTAATAAGGTAAATTCATTCTCTTAATTCCAAGTAGATGAAGCAGAAATTGAAGGTGGAATAGGAATACAATAGAATAACGCCCCTCACATGTGATGAATCTCTTAAGCATGAGTAATGCTTCCATCCACTCATCAGCAATCCAATCCCTGGGGATGCCCTTGACCCAATTAGGTTCTTTGTGTTCAGGCTTTAAAAAATGATTAACATCTCCTCATGTGATCAATTTATTCTTAAACCATATTTCGCCATCAGTGGGGAGTTTTCACGCAACAACTATATATTCTTCAGTAAATTGCATGACCATGTTTCCCATTCGGGCCCATTGTCCATTGAAACTCTCAACAAATGCCCATGTTGTAGCATAATGGTGACCATCTAGCTTAGTGTAGAAGAGATACCACCTTGCCGGATCAAAAATTATTTGGGTATCTTCGTAAGCCTCCATGATTCCAGGCACTTCATGCTCTTTCTGATTCACATGTCCACCTTTACCCATATACACAGTCACGACCCGAAATCTATATTATTGGAAATAAAGCAGGGATTTGTGTACTATGTGATGAGGATAATAGGGATTTGTCTTCTTTGTGAGTGACAATTCAAACTAACCAACTGCTGCAGGTAACGAACAATTCACCAGTTTGAAAATATGTTATTTGAAAAACAATATTCGTGTAACCCTCTATACAACTGACGTGTAGAAAATATCACCCATATTCACATGCTATAGTTGACAACTAGTACTTGTTAATTGTTTTGCATACACATGAGATTTGCAGTACAATCCACAACCTCCACAATTCTCCACGGTACTTGAAACAATCACGACCAATGACATGTGGAAGTTCTTATATTGCTCTACTAGATTTGTCTGTTTTGCTTTCTTGGGATGAATAGACTTTGAAAAGGAAGCCTACAAGTTAGATAATCATAAATAATGGATGCTGACATGACTTATGGTTCAAATAAAAGGATTTGAAGCCAAGTGGTTTCACCAAGTAATCATTTAAACATGTGTAGCATTCCTTTTGTCTCTTTCTCACAAAACTAACACTATTTTAATCCTTTTTAAGATAAGCAATCAAACCTTTAACAAAATAATGCTAAATATCTATAACTTATACTAACTTTGAAGTAACAAGTAGGACTGAACAAGGAATAAAACAATGTAGGACAAAGTAGGTGTTAACACCAACATCAAAAGTACCCTACAGAATGAGTACACCAGAGCCAGTAGAGTTAAAAGTGTAATTGAAGGAGATGATGGATAAATGGTATATCAGGTCGAGTGTATCCCCATAGGGAGCATCCACGTTGTTTGTGAATAATAAGGATGGCACATTGCAGTTGTGTATTGACTACCGATAGTTGAACAAGATGAGAATCAAGAACAATTACTCATTTCCCAGGATTGATGATCTTTTCGATCAACTCAAGGGAGATATGATCTTTTCTAAAATTTACTTGATATATGGATATCACAAAGTCAGGATTAAGGATGAAGACATCCAAAAGTCAACTTTTAGAACGAGATATGGACACAATGAGTTTGTAGTTGTGCCATTTGGGATTACCAATGCACCAACCACCTTTATGTGTTTAATGAATAATGTTCTCAACAAATATTTGGATAAGTTCATTCTTGTATTTGTTGATGATATCCTGGTGTATTCTAATACTAAGGAAGAGCGCTAAGAACATCTTAAGTTGGTGTTACAAGTGTTAAGATATCACCAATTGTATGCTCAATACAATAAGTGTGATTTCTTCCAGAAGGAGATACAATATTTGGGTCACACAATCTCAACAAAAGGAGTGGGAGTAGATCATGAGATGATCAAGGCAATCATGGGTTGGCTAACCCCTTGGAATGTAACTGAGGTAAGATCATTTATCGGATTAGCAATATATTATAGGAGGTTTATCAAGGGATTTTCCAAGATTGGTGATCCCATTATCTCTTTGCAGATAAAGGGGAAGAAGTTTGTCTGGTCGAAAGAGTGTGAAGCCAACTTTCAGCAGTTGAAACATCTCTTGACCAATACCCCTATTTTAAATAGTGTAGACCCTATGAAGGATTTCTTGGTTTTCAACGATGCTTGCAAGGAAGGACTCGATGGAGTTCTTATGCAAGAATTCCATGTGGTATGTTATGAGTTAAGGAAGTTGAACGAGCATGAGCAACAATATGTCACCCATGATTTGGAACTTGTAGTAATTGTGCATGCATTGAAGATGTGGATGCATTAATTGCTAGGAAGAATATTTGTCTTGATGACATATCATTGTGGCTTGAAGTGTTTATTTGATCAGCCACAATTGAATGCTAGATAGGCCAAATGGATGGTGCTAATTAGTGAGTTTGATTTTGAAATTAAACATATAAAGGGAGAGGAAATAAAGTGGAATATGCACTCAACCGAAGTGTGCAGGAAGTACACATAGAAATAACAAGTGTAGGTGAGTCTGAAATTAAGTAGAGAATCAGAACTCTCTTGCAAGAATATAAGCTTTACAATTTGGTAAAAGAAGGTTTGTAGCAAGAACAAAGTGAGAAGAAGTATGAAGAATATCGACTTACAACAGATGAACTATTGTTGTATAATAACAAGTTGTATGTACCTGCTTCAATAGAGTTGAAACACCTCATTATGAATGAGTTTCATCAGAGGCCTTATGTTGGTCATCTCTATTATTAGAAAATGATAACAATAGTAAGGTAGTTGTATTACTGGATAAGAATGAAGCAAGACGTTGCTAAGTATATTGCAAAGTGTTTGGAGTGTCAACAGGTTAAATTTGAACACAATCACCATGCACGATTATTGCAACCATTACAAATCCTAGAATGGAAATGGGAGACTATTTCTATGGATTTCATCACAGGTTTTCCAAAGACAGTTAAGCAACATGATGCAATCATGGTAGTGGTGGATAAGTTGAGAAAGGTAGCTCAGTTTATCCCAATAAAATCTACTTTTAAATATATAGATGTTGCTAATGTTTTTATGAAAGATATTTTAAGGTTGCATGGTATGCCCAAGACTATTATCTCAGACGAAGATGCTAAATTCACATCAAGTTTTTGGAAAAGCTTGTTTGTAGGCTTGGGAACACAATTGGAATTCAACACATCCTACCATCCCCAAACAAATGGTCAAACCAAAAGGGTAAACAAAGTGTTGGAATATATGTTGAGGATGCATGTCATGCATCAACCCAAACAATGGGAAGAATATATACCCCTCATAGAGTTTTCCTACAACAATGGTTACAAAGAATCATTGAAGATGAGCCCATTCGAGGCTTTGTATGGAAGAAAATGTAGAGTTCCAATTAGCTAGGACAGTCCAGTGGATAGTATCACACTTGGACTATACCTGCTAAGGGAAATGGAGCAAGAAGTGGTCATAATAAGGATGAATTTAAAAGTAGCATGGGATAGACAAAAAAAATATATAGATAAAAAAAGAACCCTTAAAGAGTTTAAGGTGGGAGATCTTGTGTCTATTAGGGTGAAACCCAAAAGGAGATCCCTAAGAACGGGAAATTGTGCCAAGTTTGTGCCCCACTATTGTGGACCGTTTGAAGTCCTGGAAAGAGTGGGACCAATGGGATATAGACTTTCCCTGCCACCTACTAGTAGAGATCACAATGTGTTCCAT
>ML777878.1:741525-768183 GCA_009831015.1 Picea engelmannii
AGGAAAGCAACAAAACAATGTATGCCACTTTTCAATCAGAAATACAGAAAGATAATGAAGAGGCAGTTGTTTTATTTGAATCCTTTGAAAATCATGGTTTTGAAAATGCATCCATGGGAACTCTAGAATGTGAAATAGTTCATGTTGTTAGCTTTTCACATTTGCAAGAAGATTATGAGCATAAACTTATTTCCCTTCATTCATTTGAAAGTCAAAATGACAGTCCTCAAGCAAAATTCCCAAAGGTTAATAAAACCAAATCAGAATTGTTTGATGAACAAGAGGATAGCCTTGATACACATAATATGGTTGTCATATTTGAAGATGTTCAAGGATGTATGAATGTTTTTGTTGATATGCATGGAAGAGTAGACAAACCTATTGTTTCCATTTCATTTAACAATGTTCTCATAACTGAAGAAATAGAGCAAGAACAACAAACACTTATGAATGAGGCTTGTCTTTCTGTTTTTGTTCATCAAGAAGAAATGGTTTTTCATGGTTTTCAAGATCCTGTGGCCATCCTATTACAGTCATCAGTGAAGGAGGAATTTGTTTCATTCATAAGCTTAGATTTTGGATTCATTTTTTGTTTTCAGCTGCCATCTTTTACATTTGTCTGCGTGCTTAAGAAAAATGTGAGCAGAGGACAATCGGGAAGCCAATTGCTTGATTGGTTGCATTGGCACTTTAGCATCACTTGATTGAGTATTCATTTCAGCAGTTTTAGAGTAGGTAGGAGTGTGCAAATAAGCTTGTTGGTCAAACAGTTTTCAGTTTGGGTTTTCAGCAATGTGTACATTCAGATTGTAGTAGTGTATTTAGCGATCAGTTTTCAGTTGAGAGCAGTGTACAAACTTAGGTTTTTGATGGACACTTGTGACAAGTCAGAGCAGGGTACGCACATGTTTTTGGAGCAACCCAATGGATCAGGCACTGGGTCTACGAGTTATTTGCTACCTCATTGGGAGGATAGCATCCCCGTTGGAGCCAATGTTATCACATGATAATTTGTATTAATTTTTCCAAAACATCTTGTCCTAGTGACATCTTTCCACTCAGATTTTAAAACATTTTCACTAGCTCCGTCAAGTTCCCATCACCTAAATCCTTCACTCGACTAATCATCCAAATAATCATGTCCCCCATGTTAAGACATAAGTTTGCACCCCTTCCCCTTCTCTCTCTTTTATGCATACCTTCTTAGAAATATTTCCTCTTAAAGTTGGTCAAGCCAGTTTCCCATTTGTTCAATGACTTGGTTTTCCTTATTGTATTTTTTGACTAATTCTTTGCACATAGTTTTTATGTTTTTCTTGAAGGGTAAACACATATCATGATTTGGTTCGAATCTATTGTCATATTGTTTGCCATTAATTGAGCTTACGACAGGTCGATCAAGTATGTTGTATGCACAGGGAACAACCATGAGAAAAATCGCAACATTCAGAGTAGTCCATTTTGGACTTGAAATACAAGCAAGCAGACAGGTTCAAATTTCAAAGGTGGAGATCCCATGTGCAGTTCATATTAATGGCTCTCATGCATTCATAGTTTCAAAGTCGCGCAAGGCTTAACGACCAAACATAAGTGTCGAAGTGTCGAAATGACGCCATGTCACTACGGGCCCGTACAACTTCGGGAGTTTTCAATTCGGAGCAAACATAAACTCTCGAAGTGCCGAAGTTAAAAAGTCTCGAAGTGACGAGATATTGCCACATTAACTGGGAGAAAGTTGCTTCGGGAGATTTCCATGCTTTACATCCCGAAGCCCGAAGTGTCAAAGTCCCGAACTGACGATAGACTGCCACGTCAATCGAGAGAAAGTTACTTCGGGAGATTTCCATGCTTTACATCCTAAACTCCCGAAGTCCCGAAGTGACGAGAGACTACCACGTCAACCGAGAGAAAGTTACTTCGGTAGATTTCCATGATTTACATCCCGAAGTCCCAAAGTCCGAAGTGTCGAAATGATGTCAGGCCGCCACGTCACTCCGGGCCCGTACTACTCTAGGAGAACTTCATGCTTCACAATCCAAAACTCTTGAAGCCCGAAATGTTGAAGCACGTGGCAACCATCAGTTGAGACATGGGGCACACTCATCAACCATGACACGTGGCACTTTTATGGTCATTTGGTTGCGTCATTTGCCCATTTCCATGTGACACATGTCACCCTTCTTTTCATGACATGCCAGCACAATGACGTCAGGTTACCACGTCAGATTCAGAAGATCATCCTCCGGAAGGTATTCTTGCTCAGCATTCAAGGCTCTAGAACGCCAAAATTAGTGCCATCTCTAAACTTGGTTAAAAATATTTTGTAGTTGGCGGACAGATAAACTTCAGCATGGCACTAAAATAGCATGATTACCCAGATTGCAAATTGCAACAAGATCAATGGATGAGAGCGATTGCGGGGGGCGAAGTTGTGTGGAATTTAATTTTGAAGAGCGGTCCCACAATTTAAACCGTGGTTTTCTCTCTGGAGTACGTGGTGCCACCAGGTGCATTGCAGAACGAAAAGCGGGTTCCTCAAAACCACTTCCTCGTGCCCCCGCAAAATAGAAAAGTAAAAAGGGACTTTAGTCATTTATTTTATTGGATTATTATTTGAATGTTGAACAATTAGAACCTTGGCGCGACCACCGTCTTCCACCTGCAGCTCTACAGTACACCAACAACATGCCATTTCCGCTCGTTTCCAAGTATTTTCATCACGACCATGGATCCCATCATAACCTCAGTAGCAAAACAAGCGATGAAGAAAGGGACCGAAATGCCAAGGAGCCAGAATCCAGATCTCGAAATGATTTCTTGCTTATCATTGTAATTGGTTTCAAAAACTGAAACGTTTCTTTCTTATCATTGTAACCAGTTTCAAACCGAAGAAACTTAGATTGTATAAATATTAGGAGTTTCAAATGTATTAGGGGTTGGCAAAAGTGCAAGGGCACGATTTTAGCTATTTGGAACTTGAATGTAATTTTTTGAAGTTGAATAGAATGCACATGAAGATGTCCTGAAATTTCCATGAAAAGATTCTAATGGTGGTAGCCTGAGTTTCGTCTTCTTTCTTCGTATGTATTTCCTGTGTGCTTAAATTTCATTTTCACTGTCTTTTTGTTTAAATTGGATAGTTAAAGGCCCATAATTTATCTTTTGATGCTCTCGGCTGAAGCAATTTAAATTGTGTTAAGTTCTTCCTAACCAAGTCAGAATTCATTTTATTTAATGCTTTGATGCAGTTATGTGTTTTTCCTTTCTTCTTACACTCTACAAATTACAATCTATAACTCAGATTCATCGCCTCATTTAGACTTTATCCTCTGGAGAGTTCAACCGACCAGTCATTGCTTCCATTTGTTTTCAAAAGTCTGACTCCATAGCCCCAGGTGTCCCTCCCCTTCCTTGCCAGCAAAATTATAAAAAACCCTTCAAAGCAACAAAACCTAGCCATTGATTTGTTAAAGAAAACTCATATGTTAAATACCAAGTGACATGAGAGATCCCTCTCTGAGCTAAGCAGGCTAGTACCCAGCTCTAAAGTTGGTTTGTAAGTTACCTCTGTCGTTTGTTTTGTCAGCCGAAAAAATTTACAAAGTGTTAATACCTGACATAGGGGTGGCTTGTTGTAGAAAGGAAAAGTGCAGCATAGCCTACGGTTGGGTGGAAAGGCATTTCCCCTCATCTAAATGGCTAGTTTGAATAATTTATTGAACATACAAGTGTTTCCCCGAACATGGGTATTGAATGCTTGTTAATGCTTGTAAATTAAATTTTGTTCATGTCAATGGTCTGATTTTGATGAATGAATGTTGAATTCTCAATTGGGAGAATTAATTGTAATGATTGTATGAGAGGCTAGTGCAAGCCAGTAATCCTATGTTTTTCCTTGTATTTTGAAATAGAAAGTTTACAGGATATAAATTTTCATTTGGGTGTTTGGGAAGAGTATTTCTTACTTGCTGGGAAGTGGTTTAAGAGCTCGAAGAAGTCGAGTTAAACCATTGTAAGAATAATTCAAGAAGGATTGTGGGATCATTAAGTCTAGAAACAACTCTTAACCCCGTTGAAACCCTTTATTTAAACCCAAAGGAATGATAGTCATTGATTCAGTGGGAAGAGTAGATCCTCGATCATGTGTCGGAGATCTAGGCTTCAAGAGGAATCTATTAGAAGGTGTAACCTTTGGGGAAAGGCCAAGGTGCGAAGTCATAGTGGTTTCTCGATGGGATAATTCCAAGAGGTTGTGAGTCGTTGATCTATTGGAGGATGGGATAATGAGATTTGGGTCATAGAAACCCTGAGCGCTAAGTTGACAAGCCTATCGGGAGATTGGAGTTCAGGGAAGTTTGGGAAGAGGCATAGAAGGATTTTTCGATGGGAAATGTCCAATATCGAGCACCCGAGGACAAGGAGAACTATAGATATGTCGGTATGTATATTAGTGGGTTTTGAGTCGTTGGATCCAGAACGATCCATCTTGAAGAAGGAACCCTGTCGAAGTGGTGGTTCCAGTTAAATAATGAGTAGTTGTGGGATCCAATTTATATCTGATCGTTGGATGCCGGGATTCGAGGACCGTTGGATCCATTGGAGAATTTCTCATCAAGAAGAGTCGATCGGGAAGTCTTGTGGTTGCGGGGAATGGACACATTCCGATGGAGGAATTTTGAGAAGTAGGAGACCATTGATCTTAGGGTAAGGAAACCCGACACAATCATAGCCATATATTTTCTTGTGGACCCCACCGGATAAAGTGTTAGGAAAAAAATGAGTGAGGCGATATCCTTCGCATAACTTGAGGTTTTGAACAGATTGGGACTGTTGATTTCATCGCCTGGAGATTGTTGGATCCATCTGAGAAATTTGATTGGGATAGAAGCGTGGGTTGTAACTTGTGTGACCTGCATTCCTGCTGGAAGAGGAAATCGACTCACCACTGACCATTGATTTGGTTGGGTGAGTGAGTCAGAGCCGTCTGATTAGGGATGAGTATTCCTGGTCTGTGGAGCAACATTTTTCCAATGAATTCTTGAGAGAGAATGGGATACAAATCTGTGGATTTGTCACAGGTACACGTGATGCAAAAGATGAAGAAAAAGTCCTTGTGTGCACCACAATGGACGAAGGTTGCTTAAGGGGTGTGGACTTGACACCAGAAGTTGTGTGAAGAGAAATTTTCGACATCCCACCAACCTAAGAACGTTTAGGGGGTCAGGTGTGTTACATATACTTTGTTTGTAAGTCCTTTTACATGAAGTGTAATGTTTAGATAGTTAATAAATAAATAGATGCATAGAGAACAATGATAACTAAATAGGTACATGCAAAAGAGGATCAAGAACACATGATCCATATGGGTTTCCCGGATTTACAATTGTCACAAGTTTTATAATTGTTTTGTTTTTCCCTTAAAAAGTCACTTCTTCCTGCCAATCTATAGAGGCATTGAAATAATACACCCTACATAAGATGGATATTTTTGACATAAAAATGGATAGTTTGCATCACTAGAGGCATTGAAATAATACACCCTACATAAGATGGATATTTTTGACATAAAAAAGGATAGTTTGCATCACTAGCCATATTCTTTGGCTTTCAGAGAAAACATTTACACTTGGCATAAACATGAATTCTGGGACCTCCTTTTTATCTAATGTTTCACTTTCCTTGCCTTTATTTCTTGAATTCACTTCTTTATTGAAAAGATAATTCTTGGATTTTAATCAGTTGTTGTGAAGATCGTTAGAATTTACGCTTTCCTAATTGCTTGAAGTTTTTCGATGAAGGAATAACCTTGAAATCTTGAAAGTTTAACGTGGAAATTTTTGTGCAATCAAATTCATGTTAAGAATATTGATTGGTTTTTGAATTTTATCACTTTAAGTCTCTTATTTATCATGTCTTTCCTGAAAGAAAAAGAAAGAAACTTAAAAAAACATATGGTAAACCATTGGGTAACTTTGAAAACTCAACTAAAA
The DNA here is from genome assembly GCA_009831015.1 of Picea engelmannii. Taxonomy (NCBI): domain Eukaryota; kingdom Viridiplantae; phylum Streptophyta; class Pinopsida; order Pinales; family Pinaceae; genus Picea; species Picea engelmannii. Next base: position 747,516 of record ML777878.1, read on the forward strand.
CCAACTTTCAATTAATTTCAGGAAGTATATCAGAAATAAATTTTAACTTGTTTATGAGAAATCATATTGGAGAATATAGGAACTAACTTTCAACTCATCATCAAGGAGCATGTGGGGTAACTTAATAAACTTACATCGGGCTTTAGTTTAAACTATCACCTAGTGGCATATTAGACAACGTGAAAAATGTGCATGTGCTTTAGGTTTCAATGGACTATTGATGTATTTACCGAAATTTTGTTTTAGAGGCCTCTCGACCTTAAGACTAGCTACAGGATTTGAAGCTTATATGAAGCCTCACCCAAAAGGGATTTTTTATTGATGCCCAAGAAAAATCTTAAACACAATGTTACACCTCGTTTTTAAGAGCATCCAATAATGTTTCAGATGCCTCTTCAAACATATGCATCTCCAATTTGAAACATGTGGGATGCCAAATTCAAAATGATGATAAAAAATGCTCAAATATAATGCATGCTTGGTGAATCCATTAGATTGAACATGTACTTATCAACATCCCCATTTTGATTGTGGCTTGAATGATGGATTTCAAATTTGTTTTAAGATCCAAACTCAATGTTAAACTCAACATTGTCATTATTTTTCAAATTAATGCAACAAAGCTATAGAATCATCTCGACTTGCAAATTTTGGATTTCAGGGAGTTCTACAGAGTCTCCTTCAAGTTTTATCCTTATTCCTTTACAGTTGCGAACAAGATATCTAGGTAATTATCATCATATCTGCTCTCAGTTATGATTGTTTTACTAATTTCATCCATCGATACTCTATACTCAATATTAGTAATAGGAATTATAATGAATTGGAACAATATATTAATCATGTTGCTTCTGCAGGTTTATATGAATTATTTTGAATTATTGGATCACAATATTTCAAGGAATTCAAACATCTAATTTTCATTGTAATTCTCATGGGGTATTGTAATAACAAGAAGTTATAATGATCGGGGGATTTTGCGCCTCTCCCTTTCAATCTATGTCTTCAATTCAAATTATGATAATGCGAGGTTTAATAAAGTATTGATATGATTTCCTATATTACTAGAACTACGAGAAGTTCTAATATGTTGCCATTTTTTTGAATTCCACTTCTTCAACAACAACCATAGCATGTAATTCACTCATAATTCCTTACAATATTAACCCCTTGAAACTAATTCAATATGTTTCAATGATCTTCATACTAATGATTCAAAATGCCTCCAAAAGAGAAAATCCCACCATTTTTTAGAATTCCACTTCTTTAACAACAACCATAGCATGTAATTCACTCATAATTCCTTACAAGATTAACCCCTTGAAACTAATTCAATATGTTTCAATGATCTTCATACTAATGATTCAAAATGCCTCCAAAAGAGAAAATCCCACCATTTTTTTGAATTCCACTTCTTCAATAACAACCATAGCATGTAATTCATTCATAATTCCTTACAAGATTAACCCCTTGAAACTAATTCAATATGTTTCAATGATTTTCATACTAATGATTCAAAATGCCTCCAAAAGAGAAAATCCCAGAGGAAGTTTTCAATGGAGGAAACAAAAACAACTATAAAGAGAGTTCAAAAGGAACTTGTTAAACCTCTATGCATAAATACAACATTCACCTCCATATTAACATATTTTCCTAATTGGAGGGAGATATTTAGGATTTTTAGAGATGAAAATTACCTAGAAATTCAACAACCAACAAACCCTTCAAAGGAGTTGATCATATTGTATTCTAAAACATTAGGAGGTCCAAGTTGTATCTAGTGTCCAACATAACAACCATTCTTCCATTCTCAAAAGTAATAGGTTGGATAATCAATCAAGTTGATTTAGAGAATAGAGTTGTATTCAATGACCAAGGGATAAAGATAACTTACTTTCAACCAAAGGAACTTGACATGTATTATAAATTCCAAGAACCTAAGATTCATATGACTAGACCCTAGGTAAAGGATTTTGTTAAAACATAAGACAATTGTAAAATCTTGAACAAATTGTGGATTGAAGGTAAAATGTTTCAATCTCGGGATAATGGCATCTACCCATCTACCTATTTGAGAACCCCATATGTGTATGTAACTACCTTGATTAGTATATTGTATGGAGAAAAGGATTCCTGACACTTTCAAGAATCATGGGTTCCCTTATGTCTTACTATAGTTGAGAAGGGATTCATATTTAACTAGGAAATAATTATTTCCCACACCTGTATAAATAACTCACTAATTTAAAGGATTGTAATTCAAAGTCTCTTGTAGGGTTTTACATGGTATCATATATCATTGACAAGTGAGCCTTGCAATCCATTTTGAGGCATGAGGTGGGTTTGGAGTGTTTTTGACATACCAATACATGTTTATCATTGAGATTTGTGGGAGAATAAATATTTAAGGCAATACAACATGATATGTGGCAGTTTCTTTACATAATTGTTTGAGCTATTGTTTTGTGCACCTACACCTAGGATATCAGAGGAAGCAATGCAACCACTAGAGTTAGATTGGGATTGGTATGTTGAAAACGATTTCACATACATACACATTTAAGGAACAACTATTGCCTCTCATCTATTACCAAAAATTGTACGAGACAGACTGGTATTGATGGAGATAGCTCACCAAACAACTGCTACTAATGGCATTCACACACATTTGACGAAAGATAAACACAAGTTGTTCGCACCATATTCTTTGTGAATAGGTGTTGATGGTTTTAGTAATTTTTCCTTTGCTAGATTTGAAGTTATTATTCTTGAAGAATTCATATTTTGTGAGGGGAGGTTTAAAAGACATGACATGAAAGGACTAATGCCAATGCATGAAAATAATCAGGCATAACATGACCATATACTCATGATAAATGGTAGTCAGAAGAAGTTTTTAGGAGAGACAAGTCTTGGGAAAAAGTGAAAGTGATAATTAGGAAAAAGAACCAATTGTTGTCACAACATGATAAAGAAAACATTGAGATGGAGAAAACAAAGGAAGAGGGAATAATTAAATTTGAGAATGAAAAGAAGCTTAAAAATGAATTAGATCAGAAATAAAGGCACTATCTAAATAAGAAGAAGCTAGAAAAAGTGAAGAAATTAGAAAGTTGGAAGAAGAAAGAATCAAACTTGAAAGTGAATAGAAGGCCAAAGATGAGGAGGAGAAAACAAGGATAGATAAAGAAAATAAGCTAGAAGAATCTAAAGCTCAAATAGAAAGAGAATCAACAAAAATCGGTTCTGGGAGTGAACAAAAGGATGTGTAAGAGAAAGACACCTCAGTAAGGGATACAAGCATACAAAAAAGTGAGAAATAAAAACAAGAAAGGTTGGAATATTTTTTCAATTCTAGCACATGTGATAACAAACTACCTCATGGAGATTCATCCATGCCCTTGCCTAAAGTGGCCACTGGAGTTTTGTATATTTAAAAAGAGGAAGAAATAAATTGTAATACAAACATAGAAAAGGAGGAAAATTGAAGTTGGTAAGGATATCATTTGTACCACTGAAGTTGAAGTACTGGACACTAAGAAGACTAACTTACAACTATGGATTGAATTAATTATGCCACCATGAGAAAGGTAGAAGATGTTGAAAAAGGTATTAATAAATATGGGGATAAAATATATTTATTAGAAAATCAAGTTTAATACTATAAGTATGCACAAGGTTCTATTTATGAATTCGTTGAATATGCCTTGGAAGGACATGAATAATTTGCTACAGTAAAAGGAGAGTTTTACAAGAAAGCTCAAAAGTTGCATGAATAGATTGTAAAACTACTAAGGTTGCACAAAGATAGCGAGGAATATAAAATTAACCAGGAAAAATCTCAAACACACTATGAAGTAGTCAAAAGATGTCAATAAATAATAGGTAAAAATTCTCTAGACATCCCTATTTTGAGCCAAAAAAAAAAGACTTAGATATAGAACATGGACTTATCTATTAGGGAGTGTTATCTAAAAAGGTTTGGGAAGAGGTATATGAAGGATGGGAAGACACCTTCACAACTTGGACTTCTATTGAAAAATTAGCAGAAGAATATCATCTACCATCCTTTGGACCACCAAATGATTTTCATCATCTAGCCTAGGTCATGTGGGCATTGGAGGAGTCACTTTTAAAAGTAAAGCAAGATATTCAGAATACTTTGAGTGTCACATAATCCAATATGAATCTTTATCCGACTGAGGTAGAAAAATATATGGCCCAAATTCAAGTTGTCATTCCAAAATTAGAGAACAACATTGATATGATTTCTAGAAGTCTATCTTTTTTTGAGGGCCCCACTTGATCAAAATGTTTTTACCAAAGGGATATTTGTAAAAAGTTAGTTGAATTTTGGAAAAAACTTAATGAGAAAGAAAACAAAGAAAATATCCCAAGCACATCCACTGGCCCCAAAGGTAATTGAATCAACTATAGAATAATTGAATTTTCATTTCTATATATTAAAAAAGAGTCACGCAGAAAGGGGTTTTGGATCACTGACTTTTCTATAGAAATATTTTTCCTAAAGTAATAATAAGAAACCATTAAGGATGAAATTTCAAGGAAGTTCGATATATCTCATGTACATGTGAAGGATTACTTTGTAACTATGCAAGCATTGGATTGTGTTGTGAGAGATTGGTTTACATTCATAGACTATTCTTTAATGTTGCTTACAATTTATTGTTGTATTTTATTCTTTGAATGATGGATACTTTGTTGAATATGATATCTAGATTGTTAATTTGTGTAGAAATTATACTTACCATATTTCTATCTATATGTTTCTTGTTTTATCTGGTCATGAACTATTTCCTATGAACTATTTCCTATTTAGTATAATTACGGGACTTGTCACAATGACTAACCTTACTAATGGACTTCAAAAACAAATACAATGGAAATTATTTGAATACTCATACTCTGAAGTGTATATCTATTTCAATTATTAAAAATAGATAAATAATATAAAGAATAGACAAAGAACTCCCAAGCATGGCTAGGTTCTAAGTCGAACTTGGAATTGACTTGACTATGCTTAGTTTCCACATTGAGCCTAGTTAGATTTGTGAGTCCAAGTTGACTTAGATGAATCCGAGAACACTCACATGAAATCAAAAAGATGTGAAAATGGGTCAATGAGTCATTCTATTAATTGGAGTTGTAGGTACATTACATAAACTGAGGATAAAAGTCCCAATGCATCACATCTACAAGAGATCTTACAAAATCTACAATAATCACAACCACTTTCTTCCTTCTAAATCTAGGGGGGACAAAACTACAATAAAGAGGAAGATAGAATATCCTTTTAATTTTCCTAGTTGATATTTTAAAATTTGATGGGTGCCCATCGGGAAAAATAATTCATTCCTCATAGCCAATGCATATTCACTAATAACTAGAAAATGTGAACCCTTATTTTTCCTTCCTTATATCCTTAAATACTTTGATCATCTCTTTAATCCAAGTGTTTGAGAATGAGGATGCATTAATGACCAGCTAGTAGATTGTGTATTCAATATAATTGTTTGACAATGTGGATGCATTAATGACCATCCATCATTGAAGTGGAAAAGATACATTAATTAGCATCCACCACTTCATTTAATTCTCCAATGAAAGATAGCATGGCTCCATGAATCTCGATTATGGGTCTTCATTTATCTCTCCCAAGAATCTAATGAGGTAGTTACATCATCTACAAATCCTTATTCAAATATCCATGATGGCCCAATTAAAGATCGGTCATTTGGGATCTTGAATCTCAATTCCATGGTTACATTAATGGTGAAATTGATTAAGTTTGGGGAAACTTCAATGATGACTAAGGAAAAACTTTATTGTCTATGGTGACTACATGTTGATCGTGTCATTAATGGATTATAAATAATGGTGCTACTAGTAACTAGATCAGTTCTAGTTCATATATGTCCACTAGAATCTAATAATTTCACCTCTTCTTTGTCTTAGTTCAATCAAAACTCCCTAATTACAATGATTCCTTTAGTGGGATCCACTACCATATGGAAGGACATGATTAGTCCACATCATTTCTAGTTGGAATTGATGCATTCCTTAGTGGCCTTCATGTGTCTGTTACATGGAGATGTCAAATTGATTGTAATTATGGTGTGGTGGCCTTGCAATTCCTTTGCTCTTTTTCTTTAGACTCTTCTATGATCTTGGATTTGAAAATATTATAAAGAGGTAAAATTGGGAATTAAGTCTATGGTATGGTCTGAGCAATACAAGGCATAGAGGGATGATATTTCTTGGACTTCTGGAATTGAAATATTATAGAGCCAATTTTTATAAAGAGCCATGTTTGTTGAAGTATCGTGCAACTTGAAATGTGAAATCTCAAATCTATCCACAATCCACCCAATCTGGTGGACATGAAACAGTATATAATAGATCTAGTCTATTAATTTGTGTACATATTATTCTTACCATATTATTGTCTATATGTTTCCTATTTTATCTTATCATGAACTATTTCATGTTCAATATAACTAAGAGACTTGTCACAATGACCAACCTTATCAAGGGACTTAAAAAAATACAATGGAAATAAGTTTAAATACTCCTACTCTAAAGTGTATATCTATTACAATTATTAAAAATGATAAAGAACAGACAAATCACTCCTAGGCTTGACTAGATGCCAAGTTGCACTTAGAATCAAATTGATTATGCTTGGTTTCCTCATTGAGCATAGTCAGACTTGTAAGTCCAAGTTGACTTAAGTGACTTTGAGAACACTTCTAGTAATGTTGTTAGGTAGTTTAGGGTTGAGATTAAACATTTTAACTTCATAAACCATAGATGGTTTTAGAATAATTTGGACAATTACTAATAAAGTACTCTAGTTATTTGAGAACAAATTTTTGTATGTTCTATGTTAGGCTTATAATATATACCCAGGTCTGATTTGGGGGTGATTATTTTGAAGTGCAATGTTTTTACTTACCAATCAAAACCCATCTTAGTGTTTATGCTTAATGTGGATGTTATAATTTTGAGGTTTTATTTGGGACACTTGATATTATACTTCTTGAGGTGTTTGTAGTCCTTACATGTGGAAAACAATGTTGAAAGAAAGGTATCTATATATTTTCTTTTCTAGTTACAATATATAATGTTTTGTTGATTGTTTCGTTGATCATTTTGTTTGATAGAAATCTTTGTCTTAGCTGAAGTGGATGTTTTCTCTCCTTTCCCAATGTAATTGTCTTTCATTTTATTAACTAATGCATTGCATGCTATTATCATCTTTTGTTTGTTGTTATACTCAATTCAAATTAAATCAATTTCTACCCATGACATGGGTACCTGCGGCTTTGCATTTTACCAATGACATGTGTACCTTGTAATACACGCATTTTGATTTGAAATCCATGTGTAGGAAAAAAAAATTGTTTGTGAGTTCCATGATGAGGAAACAAAATTTCAAGATCAACAAAGGCAATTTAATCTATTACATGTTAAGAGATTTACATAAATTTTGGTGTCAAAAAATCCATTAGCTTCTATAATATGCAACTAATGGGAACAACATTGGGTTATAGGCGATATTTGTTTACCACGGGAAGATTAAAACAAACTACACTTAAAATTTGAAATTATTAGATGATAGAGATGAAACTTCAGAGCCCGATTCAATTATTTGTATTATAGTCTATTCAAAGTTCACAAACAAATCCTTTTAGGAATTGATAAATCCATGATAAAACATACCTCGTTTCTCATTTGATTCAAGCCACCATTTTCTTAATCAAAAGACATCGATTTGTACCCAAGGGCCAGGATCTTACTTTGAATTTTTTTGGAACGACCAACAAACTACTCAAATTTGTCACTTTTTGGTTTCAACCAAAGAGTTGAATTTTGAAATGTTGCAAAAAAGATGATATATAATAGGTTCCAAAATTGCAAGGAAAATATAGCTTCACAAATAGCTTCCATTCGCAATTGATCTACTATTTGCTAGCCACGTCACATTGAAAAACGAAATAAATATAAAGAATATTATATTATTCATAATACTTTCTTTAATTACAAAATGACATGTAGGTTGCAACCTGATAAACACTACAATATGGCCATAATGTGAAACATTATAATTTCATACACCTGAATACATGTCTAAGTCTCTATAGATTAGATGCATTTACAACTAATTAAGACATGGGGAAAGAAAGAAGAAACATAGAGTTGGAGAATCTACAAGTGAACTTTTTCTTGAAATCATATAATTTACCCGACTTTGACTAGTAACACCGAGGACTAATGCAATATCATCACAGAAGTAACAACTACTATAGAGGTCCTTTTTGAACTTAATGAATCCTGAAGCATTTAAAAGATGGATTTTTGGACTACTGTAGTTGAAATGTCCATGTTGTACCTATTGACATGTACATGAGTTGGGTTAGTTTCGATACCAAAAAGCATATTTTTCTAGGTAGCCTTATGCAATCACTTGACACACAAAATATAAACTTTGCAAAGTTGATGAACTTTATAAATTACATCATTATTTGTGAGATAATACACTTATAGGAAACTTGAATGGCTTGTGGAAGGTCCCACTGATAGAGGGTCACATCTGGAAAAAAATTATGATAATGAGCCTTTAAAAACAATAAATAAATTAAATGGAGAAGGTAGAAAAGTTAACATACAACTTGCATCCCTCCTAGTTGTCCAAACTCCACCTTCGGAAACATTAAATCTCTTATGATTTCTACTTAATTATGATTTTCTTCTTACTCTATGAAGTTTAATTATTTCTAGAAGGTGGTTTTTCTTCTTAAATCCATCCATTTTATGCCTCTACCCATTTGCACAAGACCATATTAATGATAGGAACCCCCTCCTTTCCGTGTCCATCTATGGTAAATGGTACAAGCTAGCTTATGGGATTTCTCCATATCCCATGTACCTGAAATGGACAAGCTTCCATATTTTGCTGCAATTCATGGCCCATGTGCAAATAATTGATGTTGCAAATGTACATAGTTTAATCTATCCTAGAATACCAAAAAAATGTACCCAATGAAGATAATTTACAATTAAATATGCAAAGTAAAGAGAATTACAAAGAACATGTACTAGTGGCATGGAAATTAATATGCATACCATATAATTTGTCATGTGTTTCTCTTCTGAGACTTCTTTCATTGGTTTGATGAAGTTTGTAATAGCTTCTTGAAAGTTTGCATCACCTTCCATGAATTTTTCCTTATCCATCATTAGAAATAAAGATGAGAGTGACCTCCAAGCACATTTCTTCTTTCTAGCCAATTCATGCCTTCCATTATTATTTTTTTCACAAAAACGGTTATGTTTTGGTATTAAAATTCTCAACATAAGTGTCCATTTACATGCTTCCAAGATTGCCAGGAAATCTCCCAATATTCCCCCATAACCAGAATCCACCCATCTCTAATTCTGACATATTGAAGCTTCTTAGATTCCAGAATCCCCATTAGTGACGAGATCTCCCCTAACTTAAAGACGCAAACAAACTGTTGAAGCAAAAAACAATAAAACATAAAAACACTACTAAGGAATTGGATCCCAATTTTCCTTTTCATCCCATAATAGAGTGCCCACAGGAAGAAGAACAGCTCTATTTGCTTCTGCATCCGCCTCTTTGTTGTTGTTCTGCAAAACATGGGAGAAGCTTAACTTTTGAAAGGAGTTAGCAAGATTTTTAATTCTCATCATTAATCTAGTTAGTCGAAGATCCTTCGGACTTGAATTTTCCACTAGCATTTTTATGAGAGTCTGAGAATCGCCAAAGATATTTGCTTCCTTGATGCCCACCTTTTGTAAAATCGTGAGACCTTTCAGCAGTACCATCGCCTTTGCTTGGGTATTGGTGTCTTGGCCTAATCCCCAAGCGTACCTGTGCTCAATTTGGCCCTCCATGTTCTTGATGATTCCACCTGCACCTGCGTTCCCCGGATTACCTTTTGTCACCCCATCGAAGAACAAAGAGTAGCAAGCCATTTCCTTATTCCAACTGTTGAAACTCTCTTCTGACATTCTAATCTTCCAGTCTTTTTTATTTTCCTCTTGGAAATCTACATTGGTGAGTTGTAAACCCAACAATCTACCCCACTCCACCTCATGAGGGGAGAGGTTTTTATCGGTGAAATTCCGCACATGCTCACTCAAAAATTCTTTGAGAGTGGTTTTTATCTTAGTCATGATCACTTTAGAATTATGCATTTTCCCCTGGAAAATCCTGCTATTCCGCTCCAACCAAATTTGCCAGCAGGTTAGCTTTGGTAAGACCAGCCAACCAACCTTAAACCAATTGTTATTTGGGAGTTGTCCAGGGTAACAGTGCAGCCAATTAGCATTCAAATCGAAAATGGAGGATGGAAGTGTTATGTTCGAAGACCAAAGGCTCAACACTTCGCCCCAGACTCCTAATGCAAAAGTGCAATCCAACATTATATGTTGGGTATTTTCTTCATTTACCAAACACAATGGGCATCTGGACGGGCCATGGAAGCCTTTCCTCATGAGATTGTCTGTTCTAAGCACTCGATTGTGGCATAACAACCAATTGAACATGTCGATTTTGGGAATACATTTTTTTTTCCAAAGACCTTTCCAGAGTACTGGGCATGGTGGAGCATAAGGAATTGCTCGCATCATTTTATAACCTTGCGCCACAGAGTAAGAACCAGAATGCAACCCCCAGCCTCTCTAGTCATGCTTCTCTTCATGTGTTGGAGACTTCCCTTTAAGCCTGGACCGAAGCTCTAGCCATGTGTTTTCAAGATTGTTTGACAAATCCGACTTCATCCACTCCAACCAGACTTTGTCTTTCCAAATAGAGATGTCCCACAGTGAGACCAAACCTGCGTTCTTCATCCAACAACGCAATTCCTGAAGCTTGTGAGCGTTCGCTAGGGGTACATCGTTCATTATGCGATCCTCCCAAAATTCTATAGATTTCCCATTTCCCGGGACCCAATACAAGTTGTCATGTATGAGCGCTTGGGCCTACACGCACAACTTGTAGATTTGTGATCCATTAGTTGATTGAACAGGTCTGTCAAGGCATCGTTTTCTTGGTCCAACGAAGTACTTCTTCCAGAGAACACGCTGAGCCCAACCAGCCTTCGGGGCAACCTGCCTCCAAAGAATTTTGGCTCCCAGCGCTAAATTTTGCAATCTCAGGTCTTTGAAGTTCAAACCTCCCTCTAAAATTGGCTTGGTGACTTTGTCCCAATTGACAAGCGGCAGTCTATTTTTGTTTTGTTTTCCACCTTTCCAAAAGAATTTTCTTATTATGCCTTCCATTTTCCTGAGAATTCCACGAGGAGCTAGCATAAGCGATGCTTGGTAGGTTGGAAGACTGTTCAAGACCGACTTAATGAGCACAGTCTTCCCTACAATATTCAACCAAGAAAAACCCCAAGCCTGCAATTTATTTTTAAACTTGTCAAGGAGGGGTATCCAATCCTTACCTGATGGATTTTTATGAAAGATAGGTAGTCCAAGATACTTGAAAGACGTCCATGAATGGACCCGGCGAAGCCCCAACATCTGGCAATAGCATTCATATCAGTTTGAGACACATTCCAGCCATAAATGTAACACTTACTAGCATTCAAATTGCTACCCGAGGCAATGCAGAACTCATCCACCACCAATTTGAACTAAAAGGCAGTGTGAACAAAAGTTGCCCCAAGGAGAAAGGAATCATCTGCAAATAAGGCATGATTGATTTCTTTTACTCCTCTAACTATTTGAAGACCCAAAATATCCTGATCTGATCTTCTTTTTTCCAGGATGAAGCTTAAGGCAGAGGCTTGGAGGACAAAGAGCAAGGGGGAGAGTGGGCATCCTTGCCTTAGCCCTCTTGAGACTTTAAAAAAGTTTGTTGCTCTCCCATTCACCAACGGAGCAATCCATGGCTCGGAAATGCAGGCACTAATCCAACTAATGAAGCCAGACCCAAAACCAAACTTATGCATGACTTCAAACATAAATGAGTGTCTAACCCTATCAAACGCATTTGAAAAATCAAGCTTAACTATCATACCTTTTTCTTTTCTCTTCAGACTTGAGTGTATCGTCTCTTGGACTAAGATTATATTATCAGCGATTTGCCTTCCTTGAACAAAGCCCCCTTGGTTCTCCAGAATGAGGTCTAAAAGAATCCCTTTCATTATGCTGGCAATCACCTTTGTTATGATCTTGTATCCAATATTGCACAGAGAAATGGGTCGGAACCTATTGAAGGAATTTGCACCCTTTTCTTTTGGAATGAGGGCTAGAAAAGTGGAATTCGTGTTGCCCCCAATTTTCTTACAGTCTTGGGATTTTAGAATCATTTTATGAAGATCTTTTTTCACAAACTGCCAACAAGATTGGATAAAGTTTGTTGTGAACCCATCCGGGCTTGGGGCTTTATCTGAACTCATGGCAAACAAGGTATCCTTTATTTATTTCCTAGTGACCTTAGCCTCTAACTTCTTATTCATTCTAGCTGTGATTTTAGAAGGTATCTCATCTAGAAACTTGTCGATGCATCCCTGCACCTCTACTTCACTTAATAGACTTTTAAAATGGTTGAAGGCAGCCTTTTTAATACTTGGAAAATCACCATAAGTTTGGGTGTCATCCTTAATTTCTGAAATGGAGTTGTAACCTCTCCTAGCTTGGGCTTGCTTGTGGAAAAAAGAAGTGTTTCTATCTCTAGATTTCAACCAAAGGCTTCTGGATTTTTGCCTCCAGTATTCCTCCTCCTGTCTACAAGCGTTCTGAAATTTTTGTTGTAGCTCTTCCTCCCTTTTTAAAGTCTCACTCGATATTTCTGCCTCTTCCATATAGTCTTGATGATTCTCAAGAGCTGATTGGAAATGATTTCTTTCCTCCGCAGGACTAGGGATGATTTTAGCCCAGCTTTTTAAAGCTATTTTCACTCTTCTCAACTTCTCCTCCCAAACGAAGAATGGGAAACCCATGATCGACATCTTCCATATTTCTTCAACCCTCTCCAAGAATTCCTTTTGATTTATCCAGAGAGGACTAAATCGAAAGGGGATAGGGCCTAAATTCATTTGGGCTGAGAGAACCAGGTTTATAGGTTTATGATTTGAAGTGCTACTAGTAAGAATACTCATTTTCGCATCAAGGCCAAGAAGAAGGTAGGAACTTTGAATGAGAAACCTATCTAATCTAGCAACAATATGCCCAGGGCCCACTCGTTTATTTGACCAGGTGTACTTACCTTGGAAAGGCTTGATGTCGAGAAGATCCCAGTCATGAATAAGATCCTCCACCCACTCTCGAGCCGGATCTCTCACAATACATCCCCCTCGCTTTTTTCCCTGGCTAAGGGAAATGTTAATATCCCCTGCAATTAGAATGTTTTCCAGCTCCTCCCCATCCGCCATGTCTCTCAGAGAGTCCTAGCGGTATTTATTTTCCCCTACATTTATCGGAACGTAAACATTGAAGAAACTGAAAATCTCCTTCGATTCTTGATGTTGAAACTTTGTGAAAAACCAATGAGCATTTTTCTTTTCAGCTACCATATTGAGTTTGGAAGCATTCCAAACGGTGCCCAGACCTCCCGAGGCCCCTTTGGCTAAGACAACCTTTGTCCCGCCTTTATTCCAGAAATTTTTGCTACTTTGAAGGAAGTAATTTTCCTCCAATTTTGTCTCCTGGACTAGCATTATGTCTGGGTTTTCTGTCATGATTAGACTCCTCATGGCTTCTTCTTTCATCTTACTCCCCAAACCTCTGCAGTTCCAAGAGATCACCTTCATTATTTATTTTTGTGAGAGTGAGGGCCTCCCTTGGAGCCCTATCCCTGGTTTCTTGTCATCTTTGGGGTTTTAGCCAAAAGCTTTTCCAAAGTAGGTTGGCTTCCATGCACTTTGTCTTTATATGTTTCTTTTTATCTCTTTTCCCTGGTTGACATCCTTCCCCTTGCCGATCTTCTGACCGTGGATTGAGAGTCTCCTATCTCTCCTTCCTCCTCGTATTCTTCCAAGCCTTGACTTTCCACCTCGCTCACTGTGTGCTTATCTTTGGATCTTTCTGTTTCTCTTTCCCCCTGCCTTGAATCCTTTGTCGTTGCATCCTCAGTAGACTCCTTGTCTTTAGTCCTTGCAGTCTCCGTCTTCTCCCTTTGAGGCGGATCCACTTCAGGGATTTCTTGTGAAACTGAGCCAAGGGCCCCAAACATGTTTTCTGAATCTTTTGGAGGGAGGTTTTTCTGGGACGCATTGTTACCTTTGGACTGGTTTCCTTTGCTCTTTTCATGTCCTGACGAATTAGAGGCCTTTGGGTTAGCTTTGGACCTCTTGACCTGCTTCCATCCTTCCTCTTTCTCCTTAAACTCCTCACTCTTTTTTGGGCAATTTCTGGCGAAGTGGTCGTATTCGTGGCACCCCCGGCACTTAAATGGAAGTTGTTCATAATCCAGCTTCTGGATATGAGACCGGCTTCCGACATTAATTTTGATAGCTTCCGATAGCCCTACCTCAAGATCCACCTCCACGCAGATCCAAGCACAGTCGTATTGGTCTTTATTGTTTGCCTTGTCAATAAGTTTGCCCAGGGCATCCCCTATGTGTTTCAAAGAGTCCCAGTTCCAGCAGTGTATTGGGAGATTAGGCAATTTGACCCACACTGGAACAGCTGATGGAACGTCCTCTACTGGGTCGAAGTCCGAAGTCCACTTATTCAGATACAATCCTTGAGGCCCCATAAAATATGGGTCATTCCTGAAGATCAACTCTTTATCCTCTTTGGAGGTGAATTCAAATAAGAAATAACCTTTGCCCAGGAAATAAGAGGTGACATTCTGGTTAATCAATGGCTTCCAGTTTTTTATCACCCAGGTTTCCGTGGCTTTGGGAGACAGCCACAGGCCAGTGAACTGCCCCACAAGCGCTCGCTCAGACATTGTCAAGGCAACCTGAATAGAACGATCGGGAGAGACACCTCCGGCATTTCTTCCACTCTTTTGACAAATTTCGAGACTTCGGTCTTCTTCTTCTTGGGCAAAGAGTCAATCAATGAGCTGAAGGCAGCTGTGTTAGGCGAAGGCGGGGGAGGAGAGGAGGCCCGAGGCGAGCCCTACTCCTCCATGGTTGCGGCAACCCTAGTAGCAGCAAGCTACAGCGCCCGGGTATCCTATCAATTCATGCCTTCCATTATTGCAATTATATTTTGCATTAATTAATCTTCATACAATTCTCAACATCCATGACCACATTTATTTTCAAGAAAATGGCATTCCTCAACACTTGATATTGATGGCTTTGCTGGAATATTACCTCTTGTACATGAAATTTAATATATTTTTCAATTTTGACATGTCCACTATGCAAACCTACTTTTTAAACACGTTTAATTGCCTCAATCAACTTTAATTGCCTCAATCAACTTTTTACTTTCATCTTGTGGGGTTTGGTTCCAAACAAATGAAATAGATAAATACACCATCTTATCAACAATTCTCACAAACTCATGAAAAGTGCACATGCCCACCCTAATACCATTGATTTACAATAACATGCAAATTGCATGTCCAATTTGCATTTTGAGTAATTTGCATTTTTTGTTTTTTTCTGCATACAATATAAGCAAGTTTTCATTGCATTTGTGTAATGCCCCTTGTTTCCTAACTCTGCTTTTAGAGGTTAATCCGAGAATTGTCTACAAAGTTTAGTGATCATGTTTGTGAATATTCTCTATATGTGTGCAATGCAAAATGTACTTGATTGCCAAAATGTATTTAATAATCCTATTTTTTTAGTTGATTAGCATATACATTATGGTAGGTACATGCTTGGATCATAAAATGACTATTTATGTTATGAACAAGTTTGAGTTGTGGTAGGTGGACATGACCTATAGGACTCTTGGGCGGAGTTGGTTGAATGAAGAGGAAGGCTATGTAAGATGAATTAAATATTCTTAAAGCTTAATGAAACCAATTGACTTTCAATGATAATATAGTGCTTATATTTCATATCTACATGCATATATTGTGACATGATTTCATTGATCTTGGTGGTCTATGACATTGGTATGGGTGGGTATCATTGTTTGGGAGAAATCTAGGTTGGGATTCAAACAGTAAATATCCGTGGAGGGTAATTGGTAATATTAAACAATCAATTACTATTATGCTTACATGATATCGATCTATGTGATATGTGTGTGATTGTTACATGTGCAAGATACAAGGCAAAGTCTTGTTGACTTGCCAACAAATGGGTGTGGGCCATAACCTGTAAATCCTTAATGGAGGCGTGGAGTCTCAATAGAGGCATGGGGTCTCAATAGAGGTGTGGAGTCTCTCTTTGCAGAATTTATGTGATGATTATGATTGGAGGGCATGCAGTGAGGTGGGATGACCTTACTCCAACAACTAATCCTTCCAAGCACAAAACTAAGCTAAGGTAACCTAAAAGGACCCATATCTGAATTAATCAATAAAAGAACTACCCACTTTGAGGGGGGGATCCTGGATATACTATTATTTTATTAAAAGATAACTTATTATTTAAAAAAAAAAAAAATAGTTAAGAAAAAAGGGGCATTAACAGCTAAGGGGGGCATGAATAATAATGAATAAGTAAATAAAATAAATAGGAAAAATGTTTAATTTTGCATGAAGGGGGTGAGGTGGCTAGTCTTACTAGATCTATAAATACATGGGGGGATCCATGGATTTGAGTGTGTGACACAAAAGAGTAAGTAAATGTTGCCAAAAATTTTGCTAGAGAAAAAAATTCTGAATTGAAATGGAAGTGGATTTTGGAAGGAAGAAGGTAATGATAATTTGGATGTTTACTAGTGGATGGTAAAATCCATACTAAGTATATTTTGTACCCATAACTGGTTATGATCCCACACAGCTCGGGGGTCTTGGGGAAAGAAGTTTTCCTTGAATATGGCTGGGAGGAAACTCGTTCGCACCATGAAAGTTGGCAATGGCAAGGAATTTGGAGTTGGAACATGCTTTTACACGGTTGGAGTTGCAAGATCCCTCTTCCTTTTGCATCTACATGATTTTCTAGCTAGAGAAGAATACTTCATATCATATGTTATGAGCTTCTTTTGTTTGCATACAAATTGTTTGAAAAAACTTCTTTATCAAGCAAGTTATGGGAAGTTGTTTTGATGTCTCTTAGAAAGCAACTATCATGGGTTTGTTTTTGGCATGCAAATTTATTTTTCCAAGGTGAAGTTGTTACCCATTCTAAATATTATTTCTGGGCTTGATTTTGACATGTAATTATATTTTTCCATGGTGAAATCATTGGTCATTCCAGCCAATGGTTTTTAGAAAGTAACTCGATTTGTCAGGGAAGAAAGGATTAGTCTAAACATTCTAAGTTTTGGCTCTTTTCCAATGATATTATCCATTTAATTTTGCTAGAAATTGGGGGACAAATTATTGGATCCACAACTTTGATCCACAGATTTGAGTGGTTAAGTATGTCTAATTTGAGTGTTCTAAGGGTTTTTCAGGAAGCTGAACCCATTTATGCATTCAAAAAAGCAATTTAAACAATATAAAACTGAGATTTCGTCCAAATTTATATTGTCAGATTCTATTGAAAAAAACCAAAACATAGAAATTGTTGTCCTTTATGACATCATGTTTGAAGAAGTTTTAAACATACAAGCAAGTGGAATTTGAAGAGGAAAAATCATTGTCACTTATGAGCAACGCTTTGTGTTCAAACTATGTATGTAAATCAATTTCTTAAAATGAAATTGCAGTCACATAGTGTGCATGTATTTAATGAAAATCCTGTTAATGAATAGATATGGTGAAGACAAGATTTCCGCCTCTTATTGGGCACTTTGCTGATGTGAATATTGGATGTAAGTCATATTTATAATAAAAAAATATCATTCTCTTGAGGGCACAGATTTGGAAGAAAGTTGGGTGTTGCAAAAGGAGTAAATGCAAGCTCAGAGTTCATTGATATTGTTCACCATTCATTCACATTTCACCTATTTGAACCACAAATCATTATCACATAACCAAATCCTACTCAAATCTACATTCAAAGAGCAGCCACAAATAACTAAAATAAAATATTTCAACATGGACTTGCACCTTGTATTTGAACTCATTTTTCCCCTTCAGATTTATTCATAAACATCTTCTTTGGAAAACTTGACCAATTCATTGTTTCCATTGGAGGAGAAGCTGGAGCTATAACATGACTGAGATCGTTGGGTTCTTACCCCACATTTACCACAGAAAATGCTGGGCAAATCCTCACCTTCAGGTTTTCCATCACTCCAGCGCTGAATAGATCACACAACAAATCTCACACCCCATAACTAGAATATGAGTATGATTTTAATCGTTGGTGGACTTTTGGATGTCAATTCTGAGCATATTCGGCAACCATGGCTTTCAACAAAACTAACATCTCTCTCACACATTTTTTCAAACACTTGGTGCACAATCTCAAAACTCTTGCATTTCATATACATGTGTCTAAGAGCCCATCTCACAAAAGCATCTGACTCAAACCTTCCTGTTGACCTTGTCTTCATGAATCTTTTTGCCCACTTAGGGTTTTAGTATGATTGGATATAGGGTTTTGTCCTTCAAGCAACTTCAACAACCTCTCTATTTTGACACTTTTAGATGCTGGAATGACAAAACCACCCTTGTTCAGGCGTTGGACTAACATGGTTAATCACCAATTTAACTTAGACAAAGTATTGAATCTTTCAGTTTGCATCACTGTTAGAGCACAAAATGCAATAAAAGCCCACGTTGTGGTTAATCTTGTTAGATTTGTTTTCCCATCATCCATTGCTTGCCCAAAAAAATGTTTTCCAACAATTGATGGTTTGGAAACAATGTTTCACATTGTCCAATCACTATCACTATATTTTATTTGAGTTGAAGGCTCACCTGTTTCTTTTCCTCATAAAAAGAATATGAATAATCTATACTTCTTTAATTGAGTCCAAGTTTGGAATCTACACACCAAGACCAAGGGTTTCGTTCACTAAATTATTTGATGATGTGTACACCACAATATACAACCCTTTTACTTATTTCACTGGTGTGTCTTTTCTTGTCGGGTAAAACTTTTGCCAATACTATTCCTTGCATATTAAATGTAGCTACAACAATGAATTTTTCTTATTGTTTGCACATCGATTTTGATTGCTGGATAGCATCTAATTCACTCTCATTTGTTTAATCACTGCCATAGTTTTAATGCAATGTGTGGGGCATGCGTTTAAGTGTATTCTTACAACCTTACATGTTTTTATCACTCTAAATTATAAGTGAAGTTAATTGTTGATAAAAAAATAAAAATGTATGAACTGTTTTCCAACATGTGAAGCCGTAATTAATGAATTAATGGTAAAGATGTTTTGTTGGAACATGTGAAGCCGTAATTAATGAATTAATGGTAAAGATATTTTGTTGAAAACAAATTTCAAGGAATCGTGGGAGTCATGTGAAGCCGTAATTAATGGTAAAGATGTTTTATTGAAAACAAATTTTAAGGAATAGTGGGACTCTTGGTTGACACAAAAAATTCCTAACAAAAAAAATGTGATCTATAGATTTCACTTGAAAATATTTATCACTTGTTTTATGAAGTTTTGGATCTAATGCATGATTCATTAATGTGATTTAAATTCATTTATATTTTCCAGTGTTGATAAACTCTATCTCATCCAATTTTATGATAATAATCAATTTTCCACATGCCTTCTTACAACAACAATAAATTTTCCACGTGCCTCCTTACATAAATTAATGGAATGATTTCAATGATACTCTCATTTTACTCTTACTTGAAAATTCGTGCATTTCTTCTAATTAATATTCATATCTAAATGAAACAACAATTTTATTATTTCATAGTGTACGTTTTTTCTTCACCTCATAAGGGTGAGGATCCAAAATCTTCTTAATGTCAACATTCAACATTCCCTCTCTTAGAACTTAAAAAAGACTTGGATATGCTTCCTCTGTTGATCCTTGTCAATTGTTAAGTTTAAAATGAATTGGTTAATTACTTTTTTTCTCAAATAATCAAATTCTAGTTGTTTGAGCATTGCTTTAATGTTGCATTTCTTTAACACAATTTTGCACAAATCCACAAAATCACTACAACTTGGATCTAATATGGACTTCAAGCCAAACTATTTTTTTATATAGGCACTTCTAGTCTTTTTCAAACATGATTTTTGTTCATCTCTTTTGATTTGTTCCTCAACCCCAATGGAGTTTTCTTTATTGTAGAGTCTCTTTTGGAGAAAACAAATATCAGTTTTCCACATCTCAATTTCTTTTGATGAGTTGGATTTCTCTTGAAGCAGTTTATTGATGTCCACATGTCTTTTATTCAACATTGATATTGTTTGGCTTAATCTTATGTTTTCATGGTACTAAATCATATTTGAGTGACATGGTTGACATAATTTGATATTAAGATATTGGATTTTTTGTTCAAGGGAAATATAATTACCTTCCAAGTTTTCATAGTATCCTAGAAGACCACTCTTTCCATGGCATACAAAGTGGCATAGTCCTATTATTGTTTTGAAATTTGGATGAGAGTTGGACACATGTTCAACTGGATAGAGTTCTCCTTTTACCCAAAGATCC